>APFE030323462.1:176543-186911 GCA_000404065.3 Pinus taeda
ATAGTGTGTTGTATTACAGAGGTGTCATAGGATTTTAGATCCTCATAACTCCATGCAAACACATCTTGAAACTCCTTAAAAAGGTCAATGTATTTGGGCTTTTGGTCAGGAGGTAATGCAGCAGATAGTTTTATGATTCTGGGTTGTTCAACCGTCCCAATGTTATGCTCTTCTATGGTAGTGTTGAGGGGCTGCAATTTTGGTTTATTGGGAACATCATTGGAGTCAAAAATGTCTTCCAAAGGAGCTAAGCCTATTGGAAGAAAATTTTGCTTTAATTGTATCGCCTCAGTTTCATAATCAGCTATCTCCTCACAATTTATTTGTTGGATTTGTTGTATGTTGTGTTTGTTGAAAATTGTAGGATGAAGTAATTGATTTGTTGTTTTGGGTGATATTGCTTGGTTATTCTGTTTAGTATGTATTTGTGATTGACTTGCTGACTTAAGTATTTGTGATTGACTTGCTGTCTCAGTGTCAATGTTTAGACCTGAAAACTCTTCCTGTAAAGTCAGGAAATTGTTTATTTGTGTGTCATCATCAAATACCTGCCAATCCTTGACATTGTTTGGGACAGATGGTCTGTGTTTTATCTCGGTTGTGAAACAGTGATGGGGCTCAAAAGGAAGCTTACAGGTACTTGCAAATGTGGCCAAACTATGAGCATGAAGGTTCTGAGCCCTAGGAATTTTGACAATCTGGAATTCAGTGAAGGACTTTAGTAGCTCCATAGCAACAGACCTGTAAGACCTCAGTCTTTTGTCGTTGGTGACAAAATTGCCTTTTACTTGTTGGATAACTAGGTCTGAGTCTCCTAGGATTGAGACTTTTATAGCTTGTAGGGATTGTACTAACTTGAGGCCTAGTAAGAGAGCCTCATACTCAGCCATGTTGTTAGTGCACCTGAAGTTCAGTCTATAGGCTCGGCCTTCTGCATGGCTATTTTGTTTATTATGTATCCAAACTCCAGCTCCTGCCCCTAATTTGTTGACTGAACCATCAAATTCTAGGAACCATAAGATCTCTTGTTCTAGGGGAGGCCGAATAATATCTTTGTGGTCTGGATTTGTGAGTTGAAGTTTAGGTTCTTCATTTAGTTTGACTTCTAGGACAATTTTTTCATTTGGTGGGATCAGCTTTGTTTCTAGAGAAGCAGTTTTTTTATTAGACTCCTGATTTTGTTTAAGTGTCTTAGTTTCAACATCACTTGATTTGTCCTCTTGAACACTTCAATCTTTCGACCCAACCAATGTTTCTGTGTCAGGATTTCCCTCATTGATATGCAGATCTGTTTTGATTATCTGGATTTCTTGATTGTTTGTGTGACCTGTGTTGTCATTGAACAAAATATATGAGTCAATGTCAGAATGAACAGCATATATGGGGAAGTTTTGTAGTTTTGATGGGGAAGTTTTGAGGTGTATGTTTGTCTATTTGATAAAAAATCTATAGCCTAATCAAGATTTCTCTATGTATAAATTTAAATTTATTATTATATGTGTCATGGGTTGATCTAATATATGTTTTTATGATATGATTTTTCATGATTTTGAAATTCTAGATATACATATGTGCTAACCTAATTGTTGAAAAGTTCTAGGGTTTGTAACTAAGCCCTAGTTGAAGATTGACATTCTAGGATATGATGTGATGATAAAATCTAGGGTTTACAAAAAGGTTGATCATATTGTTGAAACCTTAGATTGTGCTTGGTTTTGATTGTTGAAGCTTAGTGTATGGAAGCTAGGGTTTGTATTAAATCCTAGTAAGATTCTAACATATGAATTCTAAAGTTGTTGGATGTATTATATAACTATACCTTTTTAAATTGATTATAGTGATTGCAATATATAATAGTAGAGTATGTCATATATCTAGAAGAAATATTGAGTCCCTATATATAATGAGACCGATATCTTGATTGAGTTACCGATGTGATCTAGGGTTTCTAACAAAACTTGAGAAATAATTTGAAGTATAGAATTATGTTCCCCTTGTTGATTATGAACCTAACTAAGTTTAGGTATTTGATATATAAAGTCTAATAATTCCATGATTCTAATATAGTTAAATTCATGCTTCTATATATTTATTTGGTTATACTTGTTATTTAAGATGTGCAGGTACATAATCTTCAATAGGTTGAATATATTCGTAAGTAAAGTTGATTTGATTAATAAGCATGATGAAGGAAATTATATGAATGATGATGATCAAGATGACTTTAATAAGAAGGATTGAAGCCATGAAATATCCTCCAATGTTATCTCCCTATGTTAAGAGGGAGCTTGAATAAAAGAAAGAGTATATCTTAAAAGTTGAGAGGAAGGGCATGTTATAATCATGATGGATACCTTGAATACGAAATTGGAGAATGAATATTGAGGTGTTGCTAAAAGAAGGAAAGCAGTATCTGATTGTAGAATATGTTGTTGCATGTGAAGTAGCGAAGGAAGCTATATGATTGAGGAATATTCTGTCAAGATTTGTTTGCAAAGCTTCTAAGTCCTACTATGATAAATTGTGAAGTAGTCTCAATATGTCTATAAACCCCGAAGGCTTTTGTTTACTTACGTATTTGAAATATTTTTACTGATTGGGGTTGTGATTGTTCAGGTAAATCTCTCAAAGTTTTGAACTCATGGTTGATGTTACCAATCTGTTTGATCAAGAGAGATTCGATATGTTGAGGCAATGTGTATGTTTGGGAGGACATATGTTTGACTTGTGTTTTTATGTCTTGTTCCAAAAGTAGGGAGGGTGGAGTTGGTCATAAAGCTCTAGCCTTTCATTATGCACCTAGTTCCGTGGGTTGAAGGTTAGTAAGTAAGTCTGAAGATACCTAGAGAGGCTGAAAGCTTTAGTCCATCTTAACCCCACCCAAATAGATTTCCTTGGTCAAGAATCTCATTTATGGCACTGTGTTCCTAAAATATTCATGGTTCATGTGTTTTGAGATCTTCCATGTACTTGTTTATGTATGTGTAAGTATGAATACCACCATAGTTAAGAGGGGGTGTTGAAGAATGTAACTAGGTTCGGTCTTCATAATTGTACTTGACTCATAATGAAATGTATTTATGAAAATAAAGAAAAAGAAATTATTATTATTATTATGACTTATTAAATCATGGATTTCATGATTGGGTGATAATGTTTTAGGGAAAAATCCCCATTGAGGAATTATAGGTTTTATATTAATTCATTAGAGTCATTTTCCATTTAATGAGACCTTTCTTGGGATTTTGAATCATGTAAAAAGAATTATTATTGAGTAAAATAAGTCATTTGTCACCTCCACACCAAGTTGGCCCTTACCTGATAAAGTCAGTCTACATGAGGGTAATTCGAACTCCAAAAGAGGCTATAAATACAGTCCAATTTGATTCATTTGGTGGATCACTCACACAAGTTAGATACATAAGAAGAATCAACAAAAAAAGTTCGAAGTTGCACAAAGAGGAGGAGATTTGCTAGAAGGTCATATTTCTAGGTCATCTCTCTCACACGTGTGAATTTGTTGGGCTACTATTGGAAGGTTGAATTATTGCATCAGGATCAAAGTTCTTCTTTTTTTGGGTCGAAATTTTGCTGCTAGGGAGGTCGAAATTCTATTGCTGCAAGATCAAAGTGCTAGGTCAATTTTGTTACTGGAAGGTTATCATTTGCAAAAGAATGGAATAGATGACCTAGTGATTGGAGGAAGTTTGTGTCTAGGTTAAGGAGTCTTGGATCATCTCGAGAAATTATTAAAGGAATAGCTTTTTATTGGGTTTTCCCCTAGATAGGGGTTTTCCCCTAGTTGTTGTCCTACATCTGGTGTCTTTGATCTTCATGTTATGGTTTTGGTAATTTCTTAATATATAAGAAGAAGACAAGAAAGTTAATAATAACATAATAATATCACAAGTAATTATCATCATTAAAAAACATATTTCTTCCTTTTTCTTCCAACACCCCCTTTAGAGTTAAAATTCCCTATAATAGAGGCAATTATTTGTAAATATCGCATCTTTGTCGAGTTTCGTTAATGGTTTAAAATGTTTTAATGATTATCCCTTTAAGAGTTAAATCCATAATTTGAAGAATTATTCTTATCATTTAGAAGCAACTCTTTTCAAGTATTTTTTTAATTGAAAGAGCCAAGTATTACTTTGACTTATATAAGTGTTCTAATGACACTAATTTAAGTAGTGGACCACAATAGATCCATCTCAATTTAGTATGTATCCATGCATTGAATGGTTCGATTAAAACATCGATGTGTAAGCTTTTCTAATATTGCAGAATCTCAAGGAAAGGTTTGCATCTTTAGGGATTTGATTCCTCTTCCCGCATGATATATCAAGTGTTAAGATAGATTTACAGAAGTTTTAAGACAAAAGGATTTGGAAATAATCACAAAAAATTAAAAATATTTAACTATTGAATAAGATTCCATAAATGTGGAAGTTTTATTTGTTACCTTAAGGTAGTCATGGAGACACTTAGAGATAGTGGTAAAATGGTAGTCATGGGGACATTTACAGAAAGTGGTCAAACATGTGGCATGCATAACACCTCCCATGTGCAAACACACATGTTTAGTTGAATCCCAACTCTATTTTACCTTCAAGCTTGTTAATGGAATGTTTGCTAACCACCTTAAGGTAGCCTCGTGGTCACCTAGAATCAATTATTAAATGCGTGATAGATACAACATCCCTTACACACACATATAGTCCAAAGTGCACTTTCATATGTCTCTCGTAGCTTGTAATTTTTTATTCTAAAATATGAAACATTTTAAAACAAATAATGATTTTCTTCTGTCAACCAAACCATTCTCATAAAAACTTATTTCAATATCTTAAAATTAAAATTAAAAAAACATTTAAAAACAAATTTCCATTTTTTCATACACCAAATTAATCTAATTTTAATTATATTATTGTAAAACAAATTCTATCAAAATGGTTCTGAAAACATTCTCTATAAATATAAAAAACAAATATATATTCTCTATAAAACATATATATAAACCTATCCTATATACATATAATATGAAATTATTATATTATATAACATTATTAAGTTGAAATAAATAAAATTAAAATACAAAAAATAAATGATAAATAAGAAACAAAATTTACAATCACCCAAGCCCAACCAACCATCCCTCACTCACTCTATCCTATCCAAGCACTCACTTGGTGTGTACATTGTCATGAAAACAACCAATTTCGTAAGACCTCGAAATGCCATCGCCATTGCAATTGCAAGCTTCGAGCAATGAAAACACACCATGAAGAAAAACAGGGGAAATGGGTACAACTATGCTCGAGAAGGACATGATAGCCAATTGACTCGAAATCGGGGCTCATCCAGCATGTGAATCTTCTAAAGACCATAATGACCGCAAAATAAAGATTGGAAGCACATAGTAGCCATAGTGCGACAGATTCCGTAACAATTCTAATTTTCCTATGCTTAAGAAACAACCCCTCCTTCCTTCATCTGAAGAAAAAAAGGTAAATGTTAATTTTTCTTTTCTTTCTTTGTGATTTTTTGTGGTGGGGATTTCTTGAGGTTTCAAACCCTGTAATACCTATTCTTCCTTTGCTAAAGAAAAAAAGGTAAATATTGCTTTTTGTCTTATTTTTTTGTCCTCTTTTTGTGGTGGCTCTTTCTTGAGGTATCAAACCCTAGGATTTGAGCACTCACAATGGAATAAGCTCTAGCGTTAAGAATTAAGTTTCCTTAGATAACTGATGTTAGGTCCCTATAATACTAGTGATTCCCCCATTACTATTGTCATTGTATCCCTTATTATTGTTCCCCTATTTTCCCCATATTGTTATTAGTGTGCCCCATAGAAACCCACTATTGTTATTGTTGTGCCCTTATGTTATTACTGTTAGGTCGACTTGATTATATTATGACCCCTTAGACTCCTATATATAGAAGGGAGGTTTATTCATTTGTATCATCCAAGAATTGTTCATTTGTGTAATGTAAAGGAGGTTGCCCCCTCGAAGAGGCTGAATTCTAAGGCGTTGATCGATCTTTTCTATATTTTTGTGAGTTGGTTTCCTAACATTTGGTATCAGAGGTTTGGATTCTAGGGTTTTGCTGCTGCAAACAAGTCATCATGGAATTTTCGCTATCAATATTTTTCTGCGACGTTTTAGAAGCTAAACACAAAACCCATTTGATTTGGAATTTCTTTTAACTTCGTCTCCAAATTTCAGAGCTTGTCCCACTATATTTTCGGAGATATGATCTGAGGAAGTTAGGGTTTTTGCAGACTCCCGAATTACATTCCAAACAAGTGACCTGGGGAAAATTATCATAACCTATGTTCTAAGCATCAAATTAAAATTTCGTTAGAATTTTCAAAAAGAGGATTGCTTGTAGTTTTCTATATATCATTTTAAGATACTAAGGTCAAAATAGTGACACGTGGTACTTCGTACAAGTTCGCTCTACTGAACTAGTCTATAATCAGGTCGCCATGGGAGATTTGGCATAGCTCTTCCTTGGAGAATCCATCCTTGATTAGACTTGTCAGGTTAGAAAGAGAACTCAAAGGGCTACTGCACAACGCGATTTTAGATATCCAGGATTCGTAGTTACAAAGATACAACAAATTATATCGAACTCTTACAAAGTAAAAAAAATGGTGTGTAGTTTTTTTTTATTTTTATTTTGCGTAAGATTGGTTTGAAAAATTAGTTTGAAGGAATTCAAAGGGAATAGTGAAGAATTATTAGCATTGATTGATGCCCCGAACAAAGAAAATGGAAACACCTAGTAAGAAACCTGAAAGCTCTAGCATGACTCGTGAAAAAAGGAAGAAATGCAACATGATATATCAAAATTACAAGACCAAGTACAATGGATTTCACTCTCACAAAAGGTAATTGAAGCCAAGATGAATGGCATGGAAGCTAATATAAATGGCATGCAAGTTAATATGGATGGCATGGATGCTAAGATGGAATAATTAAAGATAAATTTGAATAAGTTGCTACAAGAAATGGTTACTAATGGTGAAAGGGCAGTAAAGGAAACTCATGATCAGAACAAAACAAATGTCAATCATGATTTCATAGACTCTAATGTTGGATTGAATACCCACCATATTCCAAAAATCTATATGAGGAATTTTGATGGCAAGGAACCCGGAATAGGGATGCTACAGATGGAGCAATTTTTCGATCTCCATAATTTGAAAAACACACAAAAGGTACGACTTGCAACTTTATATTTGCAACCAATACAGTTTGTATGGTATTGATGGCTTTTCTCTCGTAGACAAATTGTCACTTGGGAAATTTGTACGGAAGAAATGATAGCACATTATGAGGATACAAAAAGCAATGCCTTTTTAGCCAATTGATAAATCTCAAACAAAAGGGTTCAATGATGGAGCATATTGAGGACTTCCAAAAATTGAACATAAGGGTAAAAGATATTCCAGAGGAGCATAGGATTGATGTGTTCAAAGGAATTTAAGGATATATCCAACATGAGGTTCGCCTTTGGGAACTTGATTCATTGGAGAAGGCATTCAAGTTAGCAAGAAAATGAAGGAAATTATGGCAACCAGGAAGCCACCACTCACAACTATAAAGATGGAAGTGTTGTTGCCCCTAGCCTCCACACCTACAAGGTTTACACCACAACAATTGGAAAAAGAGAAAAAAAGGCTTTGTTACAGTTGTGATAGAAAATAGACTAAAGGTCATAAGTGTGATGAGAAGAAATTATTCTGCATAGATTTTGAAGAGGAGTAAGAAAATGAACAAGAAATGTCAAAAGAAGAGGATATATTCCAGGGAGAAACCCTAGATAAAGAAGAAATGAATCTAACCATATCTTGTAATGCATTAGCTGGAATTACCACTCCTCAAACTATCAAGATAGGACATATCAAGAAGAAAAAGGTAATCGTGTTGATTGATTCAGGGAAGTACCCATAATTTTATTCATTGTAGGATAGCCAAGGAATTGAATTGCTTCCTATATCTAGCACTAGAGTGTCAAGTGATGGTTGTAAGTGGAGGAACCATAAATATCTCTAGAAAGTGCCATAATATTAAGCTATCCATGGGAGAATATGTATTGAATAGCCCAATGCTTTCCTTTCTAATGGGTGGTGTTGATGTTGTACTAAGAGCCCAATGGCTACAATCCTTGGGTACAATAGATTTTAATTTTCAAGAACTTTTCATGAAATTTTGTAAGGAAGGAAAGGAAGTTGAATTAAGGGGTATTACAAGGAAACCAGGAAAGATAATCAGCTCTAACAGTATGTCAAAGCTTCTAAAGAAGGAACAATGAGGCGTACTTGCACAATTATGGTCTCTAGAGGTTCCCACATCGAAATCATCTATTTCTCCAAATCTCCAAAATGCCTTGGACAATCATTCCATGGTATTTGAGACTCCCAAAGGCCTCCCACCTATTCATGATCATGATCATGCTATTCATTTGATTCCAGGAAGTGTTCCTCCAAACATGAAGCTGTACAGAATGACATTGTGATGCCTGAGAGGGATGGTGCCTATGAATAATGTTATGCTAAATTTGGAAATAGGTTGAGTAAGGCTTGACTCTCATGGACTAATGAACATTTTTTTGCCGAATATTGCAATAATTTCACTAAGGCCCAATTCTGAGGATCCTATGAATAATGTTATACCAAATATGGGGATAAATTCAGTAACGTGAAATTCCTAGCAGCCTCTCAATTACGTTATGTTGAATGTGGAAATAGGTTCAGTAATGCCTAATTCCCATTACATCTCCACTCACCATATGCCCAAAAGAGTGAAATTGAATCTATGGTTGCAAAAAAGCTAGAGGCTAGTATAATTCAACCTAGTTAAAGTTCTCTCTCTGCTCCAGTAGTATTGTTGCACAAGAAGGATGGATCATGGTGCATGTGTCTGGATTGTAGGGAGCTCAACAAGCTCAATATTAGAGATAAATTTCCCATTCCTGTCATTGATGAATTATTGGATGAATTGAATGGATCAATTTACTTCACCAGATTGGATCTTCGTTCAAGATATCATCAAATCAAAATGAAGACTGAAGACATACCGAAAACAACATTTAGAACTCATGAGGGTCATTTTGAATTTTTGGTCATGCCTTTTGGCCTTACCAATGCACCTTCTACATTTCAAATTTTGATGAATTCCATTTTCAAACCATTCCTTAGAAAATTTGTGTTAGTTTTTTTTTTATGATATACTAACCTACAACAAGTCTTGGAAGGACCTTGTTGAACATGTTGACATGGTGCTCAAACTATTGAAGGAGACCCAATTATATGCAAAAAGCTCCAAATGTTTCTTTGCAGTACAAGAGGTGGAATATCTAGGTCATATTGTATCTCATGAAGGTGTTAAGGTAGACCCTAGCAAAATTAAAGCCATTAAGGAATGGAAAATCCCCACATCCATAAAGCATCTGTGAAGATTTCTCAAGTTGACAAAGTATTATCGTAAGTTTGTTAAGAATTATGGGAGAATAGCAGCACCTCTAAAAACATTCTTGAAGAAAGATGCATTTTCATGGACTCCATAAGAAACAAAGGCCTTCAAACATCTTAAAGAGGCAATGGGCCAAGCACTGGTCTTAGCTGCACCAGACTTCACAAAAACCTTTATTGTGGAATGTGATGCTTCATGAAATGGAATTAGTGTTGTTTTAATGCAAGATGAAAGACCCATTGCTTTCGAATGTCGTCCAATCAAAGGAAATAATTCACACAAATATATTTATGAGAAGGAAATGTTGGCAATATTACGTGCACATAAGAAATGGCAACCCTACCTAATGGGAAGACACTTCAAGGTAAAAACGGATCATGATAGTCTTAAATACTTTTAGAACAAATATTATCCTTTTAAGAGCAACAAAAATGGGTCACAAAGATGTTGGGTCATGACTTTGAAATAATCTACAAAAAAGGGAAGCAAAATGTCGTGGCAGATGCACTCTCAAGAAAGGGTGAGGATGTGGAAGCATTGTTGTGTGCCATTTCTAATATCCAACCAGATTGGATAAACGAAGCAAGGGATGAATGGAAGAATGACGAAGAAGTGTGGGCACCCATTCCACAGTTACAACACGATTCCAGTACATCTGATAGATTTAGCTAGAAAAATGATTTGTTATGGTACAAAGATTGCTTATACCTATGTAAGAATTCCCAACTCAAACAAAAGATTCTTATGGAATTGCACACTTCTTCGTTAGAAGGGAATTTAGGATTTTTAAAAACTTACCACAAGCTTAAGAAGTAATTTTTTTGGGATGGCCTTAAATCAGATATTCAAAAGTTTGTGGCAGAATGTTTGGTTTTCCAACAAA
>APFE030323462.1:186931-205504 GCA_000404065.3 Pinus taeda
GGGTATTCCTATGGCTACAACCATATAAAAAATTGCCCCTCAAGAAAGCTAAGAAGGATAATAAATTATCACCAAATTATTATGGTCCGTACAAGGTGTTGCAAAATATTGGTACTATGGCATACAAATTGGAGCTTCCTGCAGCATCCTGAGTGCACCCAGTTTTCCATGTTTCATGTTTAAAGAAGGTTATAGGTGACAAGCTCCCAGTTCAAACAATATTTCCAAAACTTGATGAGTAAGGAAAAATCATATTGGAACTGGAAGCAGTCATAAAAACAAAAACTGGACAACTACGAAATCGATCAATTTCAGAGTATCTTATCAAGTGGAAGAATTTATCCACTAATGATTCTACATGGGAGGATGAGAATTTTATACAAAAGCATCCAGAACTTCTCAAGAATTGAGGACAATGCTTTTTGGAAGGAGAGGGGCATGTTAGGTCCCTATAATACTAGTGATTCCCCCATTACTATTGTCATTGTATCCCTTATTGTTATTATTGTGCCCCTATTGTCCCCATATTGTTATGAGTGTGCCCCATAGAAACCCACTATTGTTATTGTTGTGCCCTTATGTTATTACTGTTAGGTTGGATTGATTATATTGTGACCCCTTATACTCCTATATATAGAAGGGATGTTTAGTCATTTGTATCATCCAAGAATTGTTCATTTATGTAATGTAAGGAGGTTGCCCCCTCGAAGACGCTGAATTCTATGGTGTTGATCTATCTTTTCTATCTTTTTGTGATCTAGTTTCCTAACATTGCAGACCTTATTGTTATTATTGTGCCCATATTGTCCATGTATTTTTATTATTGTGCCCCATAGAAGCCCACTATTTTTATTGTTGTGCCCTTATATTGTTATTGTTATGTCGATTTTGATTATATTGTGACCCTTTGGACTCCTATACATAGAAAATAGGTTTTGTCATTTGTATAATCCAAGAATTATTCATTTGTGTAATGTAAAGGAGGTTTCCCCCTAGAAGAGGCTGATTTTGAAGTCATTGATGTATCTTTTCTTCTATTTTGTGAGCTGGTTACATAACATTTGGTATTAGAGCATTGGATTCTAGGGTTTCACTGCTCCAAACAGTCCATCATGGCATTTTCACTATAAATTGTTTTCTATAATGTTTCAGAAGCTAAAATTAAAACCCATTCAAGAAAAACTCTCGATGAAACTCGGATCTAAATTTCAGATGTTTTCTTGTTATATTGTTGAATATAGGATCCAAGGAAGTTAGGGTTTTTCCAGGCTCCCGAATTATATCTCAAACAGGTGACCTGGGGAAAGTAGTCATAAGTTTCTCTCTGAGCATTAGATTGAAATTCCGTAAAAGGTTACAGAAATAGCATGGACTATAATTTTCTTTGTATTGGTTTTAGATCCTAAGGTAGAAACAGTGACACGTGTCACTTCATACAAGCTCATACTACTGAACCAATATATAATCAGGTCATCGTGGGAGCTTTGGAACAATGCTTCCTTGGAGAATATAATGTTGATCAGGCTTATGGGGTTGGAAAGAGGACTCGGAGGGCTACCGCAGGACACAATTTCAGACCTTGGAGATTCGAAATTACAAAGATAAAACAGATTCAATATCAAGCTCCTACAAAGTGAAAAAAGGTGTGTAATGTTTTTAAAATTTTGCATAAGTTTGGTTTGAAAAATTAGTTTGAAGGAATTTAAAGGGCATAGAGAAGCATAATTATCATTAATTGATGTCCCGAAGAAAGAAAATGTAAACACCTAGTAAGCAACCTGAAATCTCTCACATGACTCATAAAGAAGAGGAAGAAATGCAACATGATATATCAAAATTACGAGAACAAGTGCAACAAAATTCACTCTCCCAAAAAGTAACATAAGCTAAGATGGACGGTTTAAAGAAAGGTGTGGAAGCTAAGATGGATGGTTTAAATAAAGGCATTGAAGCTAAGATGAATGATGTGGAAGCTAATATGGATGGTATATAAGAAAAACTTAAAGGCAACATGGAAGATTTGAAGACAGATTTGATAAAGTTGCTACAAGAAATGATTACTAATGGTGAAAGGGTAGTAAAGGAAACTCATGATGAGAATAAAAGAAATGTTAATCATGATTTCATAGACTCTAATATTGGATTGAAGACCCACCATGTTCCAAAAATCGATATGATGAAGTTTGATGACAAGGATCCCGTTACATGGATACTATAGATGGAGCAATATTTCGACCTCCATAATGTGAAAAACACATAAATGGTACGACTTGCAACTTTATATTTGGAACCAAATCAGTTTGTATGGTATCGATGGCTCTTCTCTCGTAAACAAATTATCATTTGTGCAATTTTTCAAGAAGAAATGATAGCACATTATGAGGATAAAAAAAGCAACACCTTTTTTAGCAAATTGATAAATATCAAACAAAAGGGTTCAATGATGGATTGAAGACTTCCAAAAATTGAATATAAGGGTAAAATATATTCCAGAGGAGCATAGGATTAATGTGTTCATATGGACTTTAAAGGATAACATCCAACATGAGGTTCACCTTTGGGAACTTGATTCATTGGAGAATGCATTCAAGTTGGAAAGAAAAATAGAAAGCAAAATTATGGAAACAAGGAATCCTAACATTCACAACTATAAAGATGGAAGTTTTCTTGCCCCTAGCCTTCCACAACCTACAAGGTTGACACCACAACAATTGGAAGAAAAAAGAGAAAAAGTGATTTGTTACAGTTGTGATCGAAAATACAGTAAAGGTCATAAGTGTGCTGAGAAGAAATTATTTTACATACATTGTGAAGAGGGGGAATAAAAGGAACAAGAAACGTCAAAAGAAGAGGATATACACCAAGAACAAACCCTAGAGAAAGAAGAAATGAAACTGACCATATCTTGTATTGCATTGGTCAGAATTACCACTCCTCAAACTATCAAGATAGAGGGACATATCAAGAAGAAAAAGGTAATAGTGTTGATTGATTCAGGAAGTATCCATAATTTTATTCATTGTAAGATAGCCAATGAATTGAATTGCTTCATATATCCAGCACGAAAGTTTCAAGTGATGGTTACAAGTAGAGGAATCATAAATTGCTCTGGAAAGTGCCATCATATCAAGTTATCCATGGGAGAATATGTGTTGAATAGCCCAATGCTTTCCATTCCAATGGGTGGTGTTGATGTTGTACTAGGGGTCCAATGGCTACAATCCTTGGGTACAATAGCTTTTAATTTTCAAGAACTTTTCATGATTTTTTTTGGAAGGAAAGGAAGTTGAATTAAGGGGTATTGCAAGGAATCTAGGAATGATAATCATCTCTAACATAATGAAAAATATTCTTAAGAAATAAAAATGAGTTGTAATTGGCACAATTATGTTCACTAGAGGTTCCCCAAATCAAATCATATAATTCTTCAAATCTCCAAAAGTCTTGGGCAATGATTCCAAGGTATTTGAGACTCCAAAGGCCTCCCATCTATTCATGATCATGATCATGCTATTCATTTGATTTCAGGAAGTGTTCCTCCAAAAATCAGGCCTTACAGATATCCTATGCCAAAAGAGTGAAATTGAACGTATGGTTGCAGAAATGCTAGAGGCTGGTATAATTCAACCTAGTCAAATTTCTTTCTCTACTCTAGTAGTATTGGTGCACAAGAAGGATGGATAATAGCATTTGTGTCTGAATTAGATGGTGCTCAACAAGCTCACTATTAAAGATAAATTTCCCATTCCCAACATTGATGAATTATTGGATGAATTGCATGGGTCAATTTACTTCACCAAGTTGGATCTTCATTTAGGGTATCATCAATTAGAATGAAGACAGAAGACATTCCAAAAACAACATTTAGAACTCATGAGGGTCATTATGAATTCTTGTTCATGCCTTTTGGCCTTACCGATGCACCTTCTACATTTCAAGGTTTGATGAATTCCATTTTCAAACCTTTCCTTAGAAAATTTGTGTTAGTATTTTTTGATGATATACTAATATACAACAAGTCTTAGAAGGATCATGTTCAACATGTTGACAGGGTGATGAAACTATTGGAGGAGAAACAATTATATTCAAAAATCTCCAAATGTTTCTTTGGAGTACAAGAGGTGGAATTTCTAGTTCATATTGTATCTCATGAAGGTGTTAAGGCAGACCCTAGCAAAATTAAAGCCATTAAAGAATGGAAAATCCCCACATCCATAAAGAATCTATGAGGATTTCTTGAGTTGACATGGTATTATCTCAAGGTTGTTAAGAATTATGGGAGAATAGTAGAACCTCTAACAAAATTATTGAAGAAATATGCATTTTCATGGATTCCAGAAGTAACAAATGCCTTTGAACATCTTAAAGAGGCAATGTGCGAAGCACCAGCCTTAGCTACATCGGACTTCACAAAAACCTTTATTGTGGAATGTGATGCCTCAGGAAATGGAATTGGTGTTGTTTTAATGCAAGAAGAAAGATCCATTGCTTTCAAAAGTCATCCAATCAAAGGAAAGTATTTACACAAATATATTTATGAGAAGGAAATGTTGGCAATACTCCATGCACTTAAGAAATGGTGACACTACCTAATGGGAAGACACTTCAAGGTAAAAATAGATCATGATAGTCTTAAGTACATTTTATAACAAAGATTATCTTTATAAGAGCAGCAAAAATGGGTCACAAAGATGTTGGGTTATGACTTTGAAAGCATATACAAAAAAGGGAAGCAAAATGTTGTGGCAGATGCACTCTCAAGAAAGGATGAGGATGTGGAAGCATTACTTTGCGCCATTTCTATTATCCAACCAAATTAGATAAATGAAGTAAGGAATGATTGGAAGAATGAAAAAGAAGTGTGGGCACTCATTCAAAAGCTACAACAAGATCCCAGTACATCTGATACATTTAGCTAGGAAAATGATTCGTCATGGTACAAAGATCGCTTATACCTATATAACAATTCTCAACTCAAACAAAAGATTATTAAGGAATTGCACACCTCTCCCTTAGGAGTTCACTAATGATTTTTAAAAACTTATCACGGGGTTAAGAAGGAATTTTTTTGGGATGGCCTTAAATTGGATATTCAAAAGTTTGTGGCAGAATGTTTGGTTTGCTAACAAAATAAAGTTGAAACAATTAAGACCTCAGATCTTTTACAACTTTTATCCATTCCAAGCCAACTTTGGGAGGAGGTTTCAATAGATTTTATCAAAGGTTTACCCAAGTCCAAAGGAAAGAGTGTCATCATGGTGGTAGTTAATAAACTTACCAAATATGCACACTTTTGTGCATTATCTCATCCATTTAAAGTCAATACAATTTATACTGCATTTATGGAAACAATACAAAAGCTACATGGAAACCCAAAGATTGTTGTAAGCAACAGAGATCCCATTTTCACTGGAAATTTTTGGACATAATTATTTTCTTGTCTTGGTACTCAATTAGCTCATAGCTCATCTTATCATCCTCAATCTGATGGGAAAACTGAGATAGTAAACAAATGTTTGGAAGGATGTCTTCGTTTCTTTGTATCTGATAAACAAACACAATGGGTCAAATGGTTTCCTCTGGCTAAACGGTGGTATAACACTTCCTTCCATACTAAAGAAAAAATGACCCCATTTATGGCACTTTATGGATATCATCCATCATCCATCATCCATCACATCATATTTAAGGGAAAATTCTAAGGTTCAAGCAGTGGAAGATCACATCGAGCATAAACAAGAAATTCTCCAACTCTTAAAGGATAACCTCACTTTGGCGCAAAATAAAATGAAATAACAGGAAGATCAACATCGCAACAAAAGAAGTTTTGATGTAGGTGATTGGGTATTCCTACAACTACAATCATATAAACAAATTTCCCTCAAGAAATCTAAGAATGATAATAAATTATCACCAAAGTGTTATGGTTCATAAAATGTGTTGCAAAAGATTGGTACTATGGCATACAAATTGGAGCTTCCTGCAGCTTCTCGAGTGCACCCAGTTTTCCATGTTTCATGCTTAAAGAAGGTTATAGTTTACAAGCTCCCTGTTCAAACAATATTTCCTGAACTTGATGAGGAAGGAAAAATCATATTGGAACCTGAAGCACTCATAGAAACAAGAAATCGATAGCTACAAAATCGATCAATTTCAAAGTATCCCATCAAGTGGAAAAACTTACCCACTGAAGATTCCACATGGGAGGATGAGAATTTTATAAAGAAGCATCCAAAACTACTCAAGTGTTGAGGACAACACTTTTTTGAAGGAGAGGGTAATGTTAGGTCCCTATAATATTAGTGATTCCCCCATTACTATTGTCATTATAGTCCTTATTGTTATTATTGTGCCCCTATTGTCCCCATATTTTTATTATTGTGCCCCATAGAAGCCCACTATTGTTATTTTTGTTCCCTTATATTATTATTGTCATGTTGACTTTTATTATATTGTGACCCCTTAGACTCCTATATATAGAAAGGAGGTTTTGTCATTTGTATCATCCAAGAATTATTCATTTGTGTAATGCAGAGGAGGTTTCCCCCTTGAAGACGCTGATTTTGAAGTCGTTGTTCTATCTTTTCTTCCATTTTGTGAGTTCGTTATATAACAATTGACCATGTTGTTATTTTCAACAAGAAGTTTTATTTTCATTTACTCATTGGAATTTACTATTTAAGTTAATTTTCATAGAGTTACAATGCAAACATGAATTTCTAGAGGTCGTTGCTCAAGCTCCTGGTCTTTTGGTTTAAAATTATTTTTCTTGTGTGTTCTGCATGTCTCCTATTTCTACTGATAAGGGGGTTAGGGTATGTTGTTGTAGCGCTTCTATGTATTTTATGTTCTATATTGTAACCAAGTAATTATTTGTATATTTTATGTGGAAGGAGGGCAATTTCCACAAACCCTTTATACAACTACAAGCTTGTATAAGGTTTTACTAATAGCGAGGATTGGTTGCCACAATTATCGTAGAAAGTTGGTTTAGCATTGGTATGGTTGACCAATCTAGGTTTATGGTTGCTTCGGATTATTTCGTGACATGAAGGAAACTTTGGGCAGTACCAGACTAGAGGATAAATTCATTGTGCTAATCTTTGTCACTAGTTCGAGGATAACATAAGTGTATTTAAGGGTCACTTTCTAGAAAGATTTTAATTAGGTTTAGCTAACACCATTATCATATTTTCTAGAATCTTATCATAGCATAAGTGTAGTTAATGACCACTTTATGGAAGTATTTTAATCAAATTTAGCCAAAACCATTATCTTGTTCGTCTATACGCTTCTCATGTTAGTTAGTTTATGTTTTTTTTGTGATTGTCAAGTCTGACAATTGGAAACAAGTTGCCAGTGAGGTTTTTTTTCAACAATTCATTAGGGGAATTTTTGGGTCTAAAATGGGCCTCCTAAGGAAATTATTAAATAACAATGGAAATAATAAAATAAGATTAGATTGTCTGCCTGGGGTAGCTCAGGTGGTGATGGTCGTGGAATGAAGTCTCACCAAACAAGAGATCTTGGGTTTGAATCTTATGCTACCCTCCCACCATAGCGGGGTGAATAATGGACATGTAAACTCGAAAATCAGAGAGTCCTACCAAGCTTACAAAAAAAAGTTAGATTACATCTTCAAATTTTAGAGGAAAAAAAGGAAAAAAAAACCTATTTTTTCAACTCGTATTTTCAACTCATCCCCCTATGGGTACTCCTTGGATGAGAAATTAAATTTTTCATCCAAAAAATAATCCTACTCGAACTTCCAATAAACCTTAGGGAGATAAGTTGAAAATACGAGTTGAAAAAGTAGTTTTATTATTTTATTATTTTTTAATCTTTTTACTTTTTTACTCCAAAATGGTGAATCATCCCCCATGGTTGACATCATCATCTTGAATCCTATTCTTTCTTATAAAGTTTATTTTGGCTGTACATTTTTCTTAGGAGGCCCATTTTAGACCTCAAAATTCCCCTAGTGAAGATGGTGATATTTCGAGTCATCCACCAAGGTTCAATTCTATTGGAAGCATGAATAAGCAGGTGGGGGCTAGGTGCAATTCTGAATAGATTTTGATGGAAGAGTACTTGGATGTTCCAGGAGATTTGTGTTCAAGGGTTTGCCTCTTGGTTGTTTTACCCACACTATGATTTCCAACCTCTTTGGGCCAGTTCTAATTCTTCTATTGAGTTTAAATGAAGCACCTTTTAGAAAAATAATAGCATGAAACAAGACCTTGTATGAATTATCTCCATATCTTCTTTACTGCTTGCATACTATTTCCTACTAACCTACAAAATGACTAATAGGCTTAAAGAAAGATTAAATTTACTTTAGCTTTGGCTTAATTATAGCAATAATATTTGATAAATCTAAACCAAACCTTGTTCATTTTTTACAAGGGCCTTGTTGGTAACTATTCTTAGTAGTTCAATTTTATAGGAGTTAATTCGTGTTCTAAACACGACTAATTACTAAGCATAAACCTAATGGCTCAAAATCTACATGGTTGTACTTGGGGATTTGACTTATAATGGTTTTAAATTTCCATTCAATACAACATAACTTAGGAAATTTTGTCATGTTGAATTAACTATAATCTTGTTTGAAACACTACTTTGTCTTTCTCATCCTGCAACATCTCCTACTTGGATTAAATTAAAAATATCCCAAATGAAAATACTACTTTACAAGGCACTCCCTGCATACTACCATGTAAAAACAAATTTTAGTAGTTTTGCTTATGAATTCTAGTTATATATACAAAACAATAGCTATTACTGAATATAGTGTTGAGCACATAGATTGCACAATGGTTGAATACACCCGTCAAGAATGTTGTTTCCTTTTTAGCTTCATTAGTCATACCCTTTGTTTGTGGAACACCTCTCAGAAAAATCTAGTTGCCTTCCAGTTTCTACTTGTCTTCTACATAAATTAAGTTTTGCTATTGTTTATGTTTGTCATGTCCTACCTCTTCGTGCCAGGAAATATTCTTTTGAAGTCCATAATTCTAAGCTTTTAGAATTTCTTTTGAACAAGGTTTACTAATTCTTATTCAAATGTTGACAGGTTGATGCACCAGTTTCGTAGTATCAAAATAAAAAACTTGCACTTATTTGTAAATATCTCATCTCCATAGAGTTCCATTAATTGGTTACAATGCTTGAAGAATTATTCCTTTTAGAGTTAGATCCATAATTCGTGAGAACTATTTCATAATGTTTCATCCACTATATTTTCTTTAGTTGTCAGGCCCCAAACTAAAACTAAGATTAGGAAATTTTATCTTTTGGGGTTTCCACTGGGGAATGCTTTTAACAACACCCTTGTTGTGGCTTTTCTTTGACATTGATTACGCTTTTCTTAATTCTAGCTATGTACTTAGCTCTTTTCTTGTTGTTGATACCATAGCTATAAGAGGTGCTTAGACACTTCCATTGTGTAGTTACATTAGATGTATTGTTTTAGTCCCATTGATATACTTTTGTAGTTTGGACATTAACAAATTCTCATCTTACATTCAATATTTTAAGTGTGAAATTAGAATATACATCATTCTACCTTTTTAGGCTCCAAAAATAATAGTCTTTAAAATTGTCTTATAACTATCCCTGATTCTATTCTATGACAATCTATAAATATTCTACCTAGTCTCCTTGAAGGCAACCTTCACAAAATGAGATTTTTTCTTTCCACATTCAGCCAAAAGGCCACAACAAGTACTACAATAGCAATGTAAAGACACCTGAAACAAATACTAGGGGTTTGTAAACCTACACCAGAAAGAAAACTTTTAAAAGCTAATAATTATATCTCTCTCATGAAATCTTATTCAGTAAGGGACCCTTCCTGCAGTAACAAATATTTTTTTAATTATTGATCAACCATAGTATTAAACTTTTTAAATCTATGTGCAAAAGATAGACCAACAAATCTCCCCTTAACCTCCAAGAACTAATTCATGATAGGATCAAGTAAAAAATTATCTATTGTTCATTTATTATTAGGCCAATCCACCATCATCTTTGAGTATCAAAACACTTGCAACTTTTTTATACCCTATCTGTTGTTGTTTTTTTTTTTAAATGCAGCAAGAAAATCTCAGTTTGACTTTGCATTGGTCAAACTAGAGAAAATTCGAATTTCCATTTTAGTAGAAATCTTGGAGGTAGTTAACTGATGTGACATGACTTTTGTCACTCAGTTAACTCAGTTAATTCGAGTTGGAAGCCTTGAGTTCATATAAGCATGAGTAATTGCTAATTTGTAGCAATATAATTCAATTAAATTGAGTTATTTTTAGTTAAACTAGTTCTAACTGTTGGAGGAACTAATGGAAGGTCAAGTTGTGTAGTGTGACTTCAGTCACACTCAATGATCAACCAAGTAACTAATCAATCAACCCAAAATAATTTTTTCATGTAGAGAATTCAAGTTACCCATTGAGATGGAGATTCCAAGGAAATGTACTATCAGTTCTAGACTATTCCAATGTGTACAAGTGGTGAATGCAATCAGAGATCCAACCTTATGGATTGTGCAATCAATTGAGGAAAAATTCCCTAAACAATAGGGGCTTATTCCTCAAGGAACAACACAAGGAAATAAGGGCTTGGAGGGCTTGAAAATTGGCTAAGTGTTGGCCAGAGTCAGTTAGTTAGGCAGAGAGATAGACTATACACTTGCAGGTTTTCCTCAGGCTTGAGAAATCATATGTATTACATCTCTATTATTTGATTAATGCAATAAGGATAGTAGGGGTTTTTAGCAACTTCTTTCCCCTAGATAAATCCCTGTGCATGTTTGATATTTCTTCTTGCATATTATTTGTGTTCTTGATTCTGAATTGAATTCTGCAGAGTAGTAGAGTAGGTTTGAGTCTTGAGATTTAGTAAATTTCATGAGAAGTTTCAAATCTACACATAATTTCTACATTGTATCATAGAAGGATTCACATTAGAGCATAAATTTTGAAGTCGTTTATCAAGAGTATCAAATTTGTAGGATCAATGTAGCAAAAATTCTTAACAGCTAGAAGGATAGCTTTCTGTGGACAAAGAATTGAGTATGCCCTTGAGGGAAGCTCAAATTTTGTTTCTTGGAAGGACCAAATGGAGTCAGTGCTAGAAGACAATGGATTGAAGGAATTTGTTGATAATGTCATCCCAAAACCAAGATCAGCTAATGCCCATAATCTATCAGAATGGAAGAAGTGTGTAGTCAAGGTGAGGCGAATAATATTGGAAGGCGTACGGGACCACATTTATCTCCAATATCCATGGGAAACAAACTCCTTATGAAATGTGGCAGGAACTGACAGATCTGTTCCAGAGTAGCAACAACCACAGGAAATTGAAGCTCAAGGATAAACTTCAAAATATCAAGATATAGAAGAATGACTCTATTTAGCAGTATCTAAGCAGGTTCACATAATGTTGTGATGAACTTGCAGGAGTTCGTGTTGTAGTTTCAGATGATGATTTGGTAAACCTAGACCTTCTAGGCCTTCCCAAGAGCTAGAATAGCTACCAATATTTGGTGAATGAGAGGGATAAACTACCAAATTCGGAATGCTTATGGTCTGATTTGGTACAGGAGGAAATAAGGTGGAATACCAGAGATGGGACTTCATCCAAGGGAAAGGATGAAGAAAATTGTACATTGGTTGGAAAGGGAAAGAAGGGAAAATTTTTCTTTGTTACCTTCAGGTAGTCATAGAGACACTTAGAGATAGTGGTCAAGAGGTAGTCATGGGGACAATTACAGATAGTTTTCATTATATGTGGTGTGCATAATAACTCTGATGTGCACACACACGTGTCTAATTGAATCTCACCTCCATTTTCTCCTTTAGGCTTGCCAATGAAATGTTTTCTCACCACCTCAAGGTACCCTCATGGTCACCTAAAATCGATCATTGAATACGTGATAGATACAAGATCTAGCCATTCAATTGATGGTAGGGAAATAATTTACTTTTACCACTAGAATTGATCCAGAATTTAGACCCTTTCTACCTGATACTTGGATAATATTTTATGTTGAACTTTTCTTTAGTGTGAACCCTCCAATGATGGAATGAGTAGGTCTCTAACTTCATCCCTAATCCTACTTTGAGATGATGGACCAACAATTTAAATTTTAGGGACCGCATATGTCTTTTGTCGCATGGAGGAGTAACCATGTATGTCTCTCACCATATGGGGGATTTGATAATGAGCATGCCCTATTAACACATTCCAGGTACTCAATATGAAGGTTGAATCACCAATTACCCTAGTAGTTTCTTGAATGTATGGATGAGAGTTATGAGAATCGTATGAAACAACATGAATACCCACCACACACAATATTGTATTCAATCATAACTATAACATATTTTTCCTGCTTTCGTAGGCATGGATCCATGCTAAATTGTGAATGCTCTCTTGTTTCTATTGGTTCTAGATAAGAGGAAATGTTTCCTAACAATAAACCACACAAAAAAAAGGGCAAAGCAAAGAACCTCCACATTTTTATGAGAAATAATGTTAGATTTTCAACTGGATATAATGCACCTAATCCATGTTGACCAGAATATTAGCATGATTAGAGCCAAGAAAAACACAAATGATTAATTGCTATCATTTAAGAATTAATCCACGCCTATTGCAGATCCCCTTGACACATGCAATGCATTGCTTTAAAACTAATTTATTTCAATACTTGAAATTTGAATTAGTTCCATCAATAGGCCAACTTTGTGGTTTGACTTTATCTACAACAACCCAATGATGAGGTGACCCTTGAAAGTTCCACAGTGAAATAGAAATATGCTAATCCTTCTTAATAGGGTATTAAGCGTATCATATTCAATGGACCTATAGTTCATTGTGTGTACTATTACTTGGCCAAAAAATAATTTGGTTTTGAGATGGTACAATTATGATAATCCAAATAGTGTATGGAATCATATTTAATAGACACGATCAGATTGTACTTAATGGATAGGAAGAATTGCATGTACCAACTCAATTTTTGAGATTATTGAAGCCAAAGAAGAGAAGAGACAAAATCCAAGGACCATGACTTTGAAGATCACTAAGGATGAGTTGGAATCATTATAAATGTGTTTGTAGCAAGCTTTTAAAACCCAAAGTGACACCTATGACATATATTTACACTGGTTCTTTAAAGTGTTATGCTTAATATGATTTTATATTAAGTGAGAAACATAATTCAAAAAGGAGCATCATGTGAGAAAACCATCAACAGTTTTAGCTGTGACACAAACAAAATTATTAGACATCTACCCAAAATATGACGTTTGGGCTAAACCCATTCAATTATATTACCATGATCCAAGGTTTCTAGCTTATCTAAGGCACTTAGTTCACATTCTAGGCACATCCATCAGTCGTTGTAGTCAAGGTTTGCCATATCCACTCACTATACAATTCCATGAGGTCAAAAACAGTCTCATTTTTGGGGCTAGGGCTAAAGGAGTGAGATGATTTATGGAAAATAAAGTCTCAAAAGTAAAAATTACCAGAATTCCAAATGAGGTTGTAAAGTTGGGTAGACTACTCAACTGAGAAGTCTTGAACTCAAAAGGACGAAACCACTAAGGATCACCACCAAACCAAAAGTCCCTAGAAACTATAGCAGTGTAATGTGATTCATCCGTAAATGAAAACAATAAACACCTTCTAACCACCCTATGGGTTCCCAAATTCTATCATCCATGTGTCTCCTATAATCCTTAACCTAGTCCTTAATAATGGATTTTAGGTGGAATTCAATTGGTTAAATCCCCAATTGTGTGCCCTTTAAGTTAATCACCAACACTTGAATATTGTCGACTAGAATATCCATGGAAGTTTTAGCAAAAGAATATCCTTACCTCATGGAAGACCTATGGAAAAACCTTCATGGAACCTTCTGGGGAGTCATGGTTGTAGTCATTCGATGAATTATTTTTGTGCATAACCAGAACTTTCTTGCACTCTGAGAATCCAACTTCAATATTCCAATAAGACTTGTGACAAGAGTGATTGGATTTGTAATACCACTATAGGACAACTACGTTGTCATAATGAAGAGTTAAAGAAATTGATGGGGAATTAAGGCAATCAGACCCAAACCATTACACCTTCTAATCCTATCCAAGGTTTGATATCCGACAATTAAATTTATTGTCTGGTTACCTTTATTGTCAAGTTAAATTTATGGTATGATAACAAGAAGGTTCTTACAACCTCTCCGATCAGGTTTGTGTTCATAAGGAAAAATATTTTGAAACATTATTGTATTGATATAAAGACCATGTTTATATTGTAAATAGATCGCTTGATCCTAACTCTTGCAAAAAATGGATTTGAAACTCATCCATAAAATGGTGCATTAGATTGGGAAATGATTGTACTAGATGTAAAATCTCATTACTAAGGATTGGGCACCTGCACTAGAGTTATCTTCATCATTTTTAGGGTATGGTCCCTAGACTCTTGTAATGTACGTGTAATATTAATATTGCATCTAAATAACCACCTTATACATTCGATAATAAAGTAACATTTTAATTGAAATTTACTATAAATATGAGGCATGCTAATTTCCTATTTATATCAGGCATGCAAGGTACTTATCTCAATGTAGAGGGAACAGAAACTGAGTATGGGACCGCCATTTTCCACCCAACCTTAGATAGGGTAGCAATGTGTTCTTTCATGCTACCTAATCACCCTCGTGTCACACTGTAGAGCCCGAGTAAGGGCACTTGTTTATGGGATTAAGCCACATAGCTAGCTAGAATAGAGGCTTCAAGGGCCTGGTTAGCTTCCCTCCATTATCAGTTGCCTATGTTCAAGCTTTTTCATTGGTAATCCTCCTTTTTGTTCAACCATCCCCTTCTTAAACTCACTCCATACAAGGATCGATCCTTGATATCAAAGGCGTGTATTTTTTCCTCTAAATGCGAGTACTGTCCTAAATGATTTCCTTTATGTGTTCCCCCCTCTTATTCATGCATCTCTTCAAATCTCACCTCTCTAGTGGTTGTTTTTGCTTTCCATTCTTTCCTTCTAATGTTGTTCCACCTAACCCTTTTTCCCTTGATTTTTTGTTTTCATCCTTGATCTACCTACTTGAATTTTGTGATCTAATTAATCATATACCACTCAATCCCCTGTTCCTTGATTTCCACATGTCATCCTCCATGGCTGCCACCAATCTAGTCAGCATCCTAAGTGGAATTCCCCCTCCACCTCAGCTCTAGAATCCATGTCCCCAACTTGGCCCATTAAATTTACAATATTGATAATAATTATAAGGGTAGCCTGGGTTATTACAATGCATGAATTTTCAAAGGTCATTTCTCAACCTCCTCGCCTTTTTGTTTTGAATGCTTTTGCTTGTGTGTTCTACATGTCTCCTATTACTATAGATATGGGGTTTAGGTTATGTTCATTAGAGTGCTTCTATGTATTTTACATTCTATATTGTAATCAAGTATTGATTTATTTATTTAATATGCAAGGAAGGAAATTTCCACAAACCCTTTATACAACAATGGGCTTGTAGAAGGCTTTACTGGTAGCGTGGACTTGTCGCCAAAATTATCATAACGAGTTGAATTAGCATTGGAATGCTTGACCAATTTAGGTTTAGGGTTTCTTCAGGTTATTTTGTGACATAAAGTAAAATTTCAATAGTACCAGACCTCAGGATGAATTCATTGCATTAATATTTCTCACTAGTATTAGGTTAAGTGTATTTAAGGGCCACTTTTTGAAAGGATTTTAATCATGTTTAGCTAACACCCTTATCTTATCTATCTAGAATATTTTAATAGCAAAATTGTATTTAAGGGCCTCTTTCTGGAAGTCTTTTAATCAAGATTATCCAACACATTTATCTTATCTATCTAGACTCTTCACATATTAGTTTGTGTTGTTTTCATAATCATTAAGTGTGACAGCTGGAAACAAGATGCTAGTGAGGTTGTTCTTTAGAAATTAAGATGGTTAAACTTCAGGCCATCCACCAAGGTTCAATTCTACTGGAAGTATGAATAAGCAGGTAAGGGCTAGGTACAAATCTGAACAGATTTTGATAGATGAAAACTTCATTGTTCTGACAGCTTTCTATTCAAGGGTTTGCCTCTTAGCTATTTTACCCACACTATGATAACCAACCTCTTTGAGCCATTTCTAATTCTTCTCTTGAGTTTAAATGAAGCACCTTTTAAAAAAATAACAACATCTAGTCCTGATGATGAACCACAATTGTTGGTTCGAAATGCGTCGGCCAAAAAAATTATCTCATGTGATTTCTACCGAAAGACTTTGTTTAAATGAAACAATATCTTCACTACAACATAGAGGGGGGTTTTAAGACAATTTTTGGGTAACTTGTCTTAACTTGAGATGAAAAAACTTGTATATTGTCTTAAATATTGCCTTTAAGAAAGTGTCTTCAATTATTTTCTTAACAAAATGTCTCTATAAAGACAATATATACCATAAACATTATTCTCTCTTAGCAGAAAATCCATTTTTGTCTTTTCATAAACAATAGTTGGGATTAAAGACATCTTGTCTTTAATCCCACTATTGTCTCTTTAGAGACAATAACAATATATATTTAAAAACAATGCAATATCCATTTTGTCTCTCAAAAGACAATATAATAAAATGAAACCAAAAAAATATCTCACCATTGAAATGGATAATTATAAAAAGTATTTAATTAGAAATAAGCTGCAATATCATTGATTAATTCACGTTAGGGCACAATGGAATCGAACCACAAACCTCCTTCTTATAAGGCAAGTTCCCTTCCATTGAGTTAGCACCCTTTAAATAATTATGTGAGGAGTTATTGTAGTCCTTGAAATTGCATATACAGGCATTAATTTAAAAAATAAATAAAAAATTGAGAAATAATGGCATAATATTTGTGTTAGAAAATTATATATTACAGAGCAATGGAACACATAAAACATATTGCAGAAGTATAAACACAGAAAACACATAAAACAAGAGAGACACAGATATGCATGGTTGACCCAATTTGGGCAACATCAACGGAGAAACAACCAGTCCTTCCTTTTATATTATCCAGCAAACTGAAGAGATCCAACCTACAGTAGATCCGTTGTAATTCCCTCTTCGCTCTCACACATTCTCCTCTCTCTGTCTCACTGAGAATACAGATCTACATAGACGCAATACAACTCCCTCATATATAGTGAGGGGCTACCTTTTAGGGAAAAAACCCTAAATTAAACATAAATTCTACTGTCAGATCTCCGCCTAATGAACAACCCAGATTGACTACAAAATTACAACATTTTACAAGGAAATTTTACATCTATTTTTGGGGGGGCTCCAAAAGATCACAATTGCCCCCCCTTGGACCCCCCTTATAGTGCAAATATTACAAACGGCATTGTTGCCACATTACGAACTGGGGTCCAATGTGATGATACCTCTGAATAAAGAAGATAATCAAACTCCACACCTAACAATCTCCTACTTGGAAACTGAGTATAGAAACTCCATCGTTGCTTCATTTGCTGGACAATGACTCCACTTTGGACCTAGTTGTTTCTCATCTTCCTCATCTTACTTGAATGCCAATTGAAACTTAGCAGAATCTCAGTTTCTCCCTGGTTACAACTTTTGTTAACATATCTACAAGATTCTGGCTAGTGCGTATCTTTTCCAGCTTCAACTTTCCATCTTCCAACACTAGCCGTATGAAATGATACTTGAGTTGTATATTTCTTGTCTTGGAATGAAATGCAAAGTTATTTGCAAGATGTATGGCACTCTGGTTGTCACTATTTAACCTGCCCAACTCCTGCTTCTTACCCAATTCATCCAGATACTTTTGTAACGAAATAATTTCTTTACTAGCCTTTATAGTAGCAACATACTCTACTTCTGTTGTTGAGAGTGCAACAACACTTTACAATTTTGAAACCCAACTGACAGATATTCCACCTACAGTAAACACATACCCTGTTGTGCTCGTCCTGTTATCTCTATCACCTGCCATATCTGCATCAATATATCCCTGTAGAGCAATGTTTGAACCACCTAATCATAATGCTTGATTTGTGGTACCTCTCAAATATTTGAGAATCCACTTCACCGCCATCCAATGTTCTTTTCCTGGATTGTTCGTGTACCTACTTACAACTCCCACTGCATGTGCAATATCAGGCCCTGTTCAGACCATTGCATACATTAAGCTTCCAACTACTAATGCATATAGAACTTTAGACATATAATCCATTTCTTCCTGAGCCTTGGGACACATTTCCTTACTTAGTTTGAAATGGCTAGCCAAAGATATACTAATGGTTTTGCATTCTGCATATTAAATCTTTTCAACACCTTTTCTATGTACTCACTTTGAGACAATGTTAATTTTTTATTCTTCCTATCTCTAGGTACTCTCATACCAAGGATTTGTTTTGCAGCACCTAAATCCTTCATTGCAAATGAGTTTGCCAATTTTCTTTTGAGCACATTTATTTCCTGCATGTTAGAACTTGCAACAAGCATGTCATCTACATA
>APFE030323462.1:205639-220796 GCA_000404065.3 Pinus taeda
TCTTCCTCCAAATCCCCATGGAGAAAGGTTGTCTTTACATCTAACTGCTCAAGATGAAAATCTTCAGCTTCTACTAGAATTAGAATAGTTCTGATTGAAGTCATTTTAACAACAGGAGAAAATATCTCATCAAATTCTATACCCTTTTTCTGTGAAAACCCCTTCACCACAAGTCTATATTTATACCTTTTTCTACCTCCATCTTCTTCCTTCAACCTATAAACCCATTTATTTTTCAATGTTGTTTTACCTGCAGGCAACCTGACTAAGTGTCAAGTCTCATTATGTGCTAAGGAGTCCATCTCTTATTTCATGGCTTGGTCCCACTTCTTCCTGGTTTCTACCTACACTGATTCTTCATAACATTCTGGTTCATCTTAATCAACCAACAATACATAATATAATGAAGGAGAGTATCGTTCAGGGGGTCTACTTATCCTGGTGGATATTCTAACACCACTTTCAGGCATTTGAGGTGCTTGTTGTTGTTGTGGTTGTTGTTGTTGTTCTAGCTGTTTATCATTATGATTTTCAAGCACCTTCGCTTTTTATGTGATCTCATCAAGCACTATGTATTCTTTGTTTTCTTTTTCTTGTTTCTTTTCTTGCATCTGATCCTTATACAAAACCTTTTCATTGAAAATTACATCTCTACTCCTAATGATTTTATGTTTTTCATAGTCATAAAATCGATAACCAAAATCATTAACATGATATCCAATAAAGTTACATTTCTTTGATTTTGCCTCAAGATTTGTTCTATTTTCTTTATTAATGTGGACAAAGGCTTCACAACCAAAAGTCTTTAAAAATGAGTAGTTTACCTTTTTACTTGTCCATCCCTCCTCTAGAATACCACCATCCAAGGAACTTGAAGCCCCTCTGTTTATTAGATAAACAATAGTATTTACAGCATTTGCCCAAAATTGTAAAGAAAATCCTGCATGCAATCTCATGCACCTTGCACGCTCCATGATTGTCCTGTTCATCCTTTCTAACACACCATTTTCTTGTGGTGTTCCTAGAACTGTCTTCTCTTTGTGAATTCCCTTCTCTGAACTTTACATATCAAACTCTTTGCTGCTATATTCACCTCCATTTTCTGATCTAAGACACTTCAACCTTTTTCCTATCTCATTTTCAACCAAAGCTTTCCATTTCTTGAAAGTATCAAATACATTAGATTTATTTCGAATACAATAAATCCATGTTTTTCTAGTTTCATCATCAATAAAAGTAACATAATAGTGAGAGCCACCGAGAGATGATACATGAGTAGGTCCCCATACATCTATATGCACAAGTTCTAATTTTTCGTTCTTCTTTTCTTTCGCAACTCTGAGGAATCTGACTCTCTTATGTTTTCCATACACATAATTCTCATAGAATTATAAATCAACATGCTTCAAACCTCGCAACAAATTTCTTGAGTGAAGAATTTTCATCCCCTTCTCACTCATGTGCCCAAGCCTATGATGCCAAAATGTCGTATCTTCTCCTGTAGAGGTTAAAGCATTAACATAATTAAAAATCCGTTGCATAAATACAATGTACCAACCTTTTCTCCTTTTGCTATTACCCGGGCTCCTTTAGTGACCTTTTAGGTTTTATCTGTAAAAGTAGTTACACAGCCTTCACCTCCCAATTGCCCTATTGAAATCATATTTTTCTTCAGATCTGGAACATTCCTTACCTCCTTCAAGAGCCATTGATTTCCATTCATCTATTTTGTGGAAACTGTAACCATTCCAATGAGTTTACAGGGTTTATCATCACCCAATCAAACTTGTCCAAAATCTGCTTGAACATAATCATGAAAAAATTTTCTATCAGGTGTAACATGGAATGAGGCCCCTGAATCTAGCACCTAGGCATCAATAATATTTCTAACGAAAGCATCAAAGCATCTTTCAACACATAACCTATCACATTTGCATCATCATTGTTTTCTTTCTGCACGTCTCCTTCTTTTCCCTTCCAAGACTTGCAAGTTTTCTGTAGGTGTCCTTTCTTCCCACATTTCCAGCACACTATCCCCAATTTGGACTTGGACCTGTCTTTCCTTGACTTACTATGATATCCTGAGATCTTTCCTCTTTCCATTTTTCTTCCCCTAGTCTCTATAGTCAAAGCATTACCTGATGTCTCACAGGAGCTTTTCCATCACATTTCCTTGCTAAGAATTGCACCGAAAACATCATCAAACTTTAAAGTATTGGATCTAGAGACAGAATACTAATGACCAAAACTAAACCATTCCAACTTTCTTGAAATGAGCATAGAAATAACATAGCCCTAAGTTCATCATCAAAAGTTACCCCTACAGAACTTAACTGACCAGTACTATATTGAATTCATTTAAATGATCAGCAACAGATCCACCTTCTGACATCTTCATATTAAATAAATGATTCATAAGAAATACCTTATTTGAGGCCGAGGGTTTTGCATATAGTTTGGCCAATGCCTTCATTAAACCCTTTGTTGTCGTTTACTTTGAAATATTAAACACTACTGAAGCCGCTAGGCACAACCATATTGTTCCAAGTGCTTTTCTGTCGAGAATATCCCATTATGTTTCTGTCATACTTGTCAGCTTCTTTTTCTTTCCGCCCAATGGTAGGTACAGATCTTTCTGATATAGATAATCTTCCATCTGCATCTTCCATAGCTAGTAGTTTTGTCCATTAATTGTTTTGACCCTAAACCTACCATGTTCTGCCATTTATCTCACTCGAACTAGGAACCCTTCTCTCCTACGATCTTATCAGCCAAATAGACCTTCGGCTCTGATAACAGTTGTTAGAAAATTATATGTTACAGAGAAATGGAACACATAAAATATATTGCAGAAATAAAAACACATAAAACACATAAAACAAGAGATACAGAGATACGTAGTTCACCCAATTTGGGCTACGTCCATAGAGAAACAACTAGTCCTTCCTTTTATATTATCCAGCAAACTGAAGAGATACAACCTACAACATATTAATTGTAATTCCCCATAGAGAAACAACAAGTCCTTCCTTTTATATTATCCAGCAAACTGAAGAGATACAACCTACAACAGATCTGTTGTAATTCCCTCTTCACTCTCACACAATCTCCTCTCTCTTTCTCACTCAAAATATAGATCTACATAGATTAAATACAATTCCCTCATATATAGCGAGGGGTTGCCTTCTAGGGAAAAAAACCATAAATTAAACATAACTTCCACCTTCAGATCTTTGCCTAATGAACAACCCAGATTGACTACGAAATTACAACATTTTACAAGGCAATTTTACATCTATTTTAGATATGGGGGCGCTACCCTCGATCCCCCCCCGCAAGAACCCTCTTGTAGCAAAAATGTTATGGGAAATGTTGCCACCACATTAACTGGGATCCAATGCGGTGATACCTCTGAATAAAGAAGATAATTAGGCTCCACACCCAACAATTTTTAAAATCAATAATCATGCAACCCCTAATATTTATGGAGTTAGCTCAATGTTACACCCCTATAGCATGACCCACAAAATAAGCTAATGATACACAATAATCTACAAACATAGGATAAAACAAACAATTAATCCTTTAACCCACAAGTCATGGATATAGAGTCCACAATCTTTACTTCTATTGTATATGGAACTTTTAGAAAGAATTTTTTCCTCCTTGGATATGAATTCATAATCATAGATCAAATAATTACTTGTAGTTTCTTGCCAAGGCTCTAACTTCTTAAGCCAAAATGATCCAAAAATGTTCTAAGCCAATATATAAAAGTTGAAATGTCTAAAGCTTTGTTTTTGGTGTTTTATCTTATTGTGAACAAGAATCAATAGTTTATCATACATGATAAAATTTAAGATGAAAGAGAAGCATTGGCTTATCGTGGGTGGGTGAATAACTGCATGAAAATTACTTGAATGTAGTAATTGGAGACTTATCTTCTAATTATTAGCAATTTATTTGTCTTCTAGATTATTATTAGGAAAATAATGATCAATTCACTATTGTATTCTTCACAATAAAAATGTTGCAGAATATAAAATATGAAACTGATAAATATATGCACATACACACAAAAATATAACATTGTTGTTTTTGGACAATTGTCCTTGGAAAAACCACGAAGGGAAAATCAATGTCACAGATGAGGATTTTATTAGTATTTTTCAACAATTCAAGAGTACAATGATCTACTCGTCAATCTAGAAAATCTATGACAATATTCTACTAGAAACATAATCTAGAATACACACTTGTCTCCCCCTTCAATTGATCTGGCCTCTCCTAGCCAGTCACACCTCCTCCTAGAATTCACACTTCCTGTTGGAATGTGCATATCTAGCTAGGGAGAAATCGTACATCCCTGGAATCACTTCTAGGAATGTTGTCTATCCTCCCTCTACCTCTGGGACATTGATTCAAAAACTGGAAACTGAAATGTGGCTCCTTCAACGACTCACACTAGGTAAATTGGCTAACTTACACGAGGTGTAGTGGCCCTCTCTGCAGATCAATTCAAACTCCTGTTCCTGTCCCCCAGACACTGGAAAATACTGAGGAAAATTCCTTTGGACTCTTACGCTTGAAACTCTACTAAAATTCATGCTTTGGTGATTTCCCTAGCTTCGAAGGTGCCTTTTCTAAATACCTACAACTGGGTACTCAACTCATAAACCATGTCCTCTCCAATCCCTTTGTCTTACTAGTGTAACCTCTTGTTGGAGTTTCAATGGCCAAGATTAAATCTCAACTGATGGCTAATATCAATTTGACTTCATCAATAGAAGTCTCTAGAGAAAAACCGAACTTCCTTAATTAATTACCTTTAATTAACCACTTTTTCTAAGTTAGACATAGTAAATATTTTAATTATGGCTAATTAAGTTAATTAAGGCATCTCCATGTCTTTTTTCATGAAACCTTTTTTGGGTTTCATAGATCTCATGTTCCTTATCCTCTTAGACATGCTTTGAGATACTATAACACCTATCCACTGCTACCATATCCAAAAATTAATAAACTTTGCAATCTAAACCTCGCAACTGTCCATCAACATTGATACTAGATGCCCTCAATAATGGGTCAGACTTGTAATTATTGACTTGCATTTCCTACATTGTTAAATACTATTGTTACATTTGTTTTTATACTCCAATCATCCAAACAAATGTATACTTCACACATTTAACACCTAGATTTGTTCGTTTGGCAATGGAGGTTCTAAAATTGTTGAAAGCACTGGAGCTGGTGCCAATGTAGGTGGCATGCTTCCAAGTGCTATGGTCGATTCTATTATTTCAAAGACAACAAGGAATATTGAATACTCAGTTCTTGTTTGAGGGATAAGACAGGCATTGCCTACAATTAAATGTCATCAAAATTGATTAGAGAATTAAAAATAATGAAACAATAGTAATGGAGATATATTAGATGATACCAAAAGTCAACAACCAATGATATCAACATGCTATAAAAATCCATACTAAAATCATTAGAACACAACTCAAAAAGTTTGAATGAAAGATAAATAGATTATTTCATAGCCAAAAAAATTGAATGTCTTTTTAATAGAAGTTTGGGAAAAATGTTTACTTTAACCACCAAATAAAGAATGAAAGCAATAGGTCTAAGCAAGATATGCACTTGTTTTTTTAATCAATGTTTCAGAAAAATGTGTTCACTCAAGCTTCAAATAAAAAATGAAAGCAATGAGTCTTACCTGGATATGCACTTTTCATTGCTGAAAAGTCTATGATAAGCCCATCTACTTTTGCAAGACTTACAAAGGAGTGGATTTCCATTGTTGGATCTAAAATATTGTCGAAGGATAGAGAAGCAAATTTATTACTAGACAATATTTGTGGCCCCTACAAGAAATGGCTGAGAAGCTGAGAAAACACATTCCTCCTTAATACTACAACATGAGAAAATGTTTTATCTCATCAATGGTAGAATCTGAAATGTTGATTTGCAGTTTTGTCTACAACATAAACAAGCTTAAATTGTGTAAGTTGCTTGAACTCCATTAACACAACACTTTCATCAGATTATATCATGACCATATCGGTCATGTTGTTGTAACTACTCATGTTTGGATCTGAAATAGTTTCCTCTATGATAGTAAGGTTCCTTGCCAATGTCAAATCTCGTGCATTCTTTGAAAAAAATAAGAAAGAAGATACAGTTTATAGTATATACCTATAAAAATTGGAAAATAGGGCCAAAATCCACCTTGGCATAACTCATATGATGGAGATGACTATTGCAATCGATTTCTCTTTTCAAGAGGTCCAATATTGATATAAATATCATCTCATTCAGACAAGAAGAAGTGTGATTTTGAATTTATTCTCTCACATGTACAAATTGTTCAAGTTGGCCTAGCTTAATGTAGGCTCCAAGAAGCCCAATAGGTCTATCTCTTCATCCACAACAAAATGTATAAATATAAGAGACCTCACACCTCATTTGGACATCATTCACTCACACATTCTTCTCTCTCTTCATCAGATTGGTTTGTATAGCTTGGGTATCTTCTTTCTCTCTCTCTCACGTGCAGCTAGGAGGACAAATTTTCTGGGCTAAAACAAAACAAAAATTTCAGATTGTTGACCAAAGTTGACCAGTGTTGACCACGATTTTTTAAACTAAATTTGATTTCATTTTTGGAGGCATAATTTCACTCTCTTGAGGCCACATTGATTGGCATGAAAATCAAGGAGTTTGGGATTGTTTGACCTGCATTGACCGCAAGATTGACTGTTGTTTGAACGAGTTTTACCAAGATTTGTGGGAATATTTTGGGTTGACTTTCACCCTTGTTGGAGGCCGAATTGGACTACCTTTGACCGAGTTTCAAGTGAGGTGTTTTTTTGCTAATTTGACCAATGTTGACTTTTTTGGTTAGGGCCAAAGTTTGACTGCAGTTGACTACACAATTCAACAGGGTTGATTTTACTTTTATTGGGCTAGTCTATTTTACTTTTGTACTCTATCTCTCTCTGTTGAACTATTGAATAATAAGAAGAAGATTTGATCGAACGTTTTTCCCCACAATGGAGTTTTTCCCTGGCATCCGTCACATCTAGTGTCCTCTTGTCTTGGCTTGTCTTCTGCGTTTGCTTTTTTATGTTCTATATGTATTTACTGTCAATGTGATTAATGGTTGATGTGATTGCTACTGGAAATAATTGGATAATTTTTATTGGGTTGCTAAAGGAACATTGAATTAAATTGAGCCAAGCATAGAACATACCATTGTTATCTAAAATTAACATGGTATGGGGTTTTTCCCTAGCATCCGCCACATCTGATGTTCTCTTGTCTTGGCTTGTCTTCTGCATTTGTTTTTTTATGTTCTATATGTATTTACTATCAATTTGATTAATGGTTGATGTGATTGCTACTGGAAATAACTAGATATTTTTATTGGGTTGCTAAAGGAACATTGAAGTAAATTATGCTAAGAATAGAACATACCATTGTTATCTAAAATTAACATGGTATCAGAGCTTGGTTGAAGAAAAATCCCAAGCAAGAGTAAGAAAATCAAACACTAAGGGAATATATTGGACAAGAATTTAGAGCTAGCCTCCATGACAACAACATCTTACTTCAAGTCTAAGGATAAGCTTAAGGACAAATCCGACTATCATGCATGGAAAATGTCTCTGGATTTTACTTTGGAAGAAAATGATGTTATGGACTATGTCAAAGGAAGAGTGGTGGATCCTCCTTCAAATGCACCCACTACTGCAAAAACAAAGTACAAGAAAGGTGAGGTCGAAGCTAAAAAATGATTTTAGATTCCATTCACAAGCCTTTGGTTTCCTATATTTTTTATTTGGAAACATATAAGGAGATGCATGACATGTTGGTTGGGATGTTCAAAGTAAATAATACAAATCAAGTTCTCTTTATCAAGAACAAGTTGAAAGACATCAATATGGATAGAGGAGAGTCCATTCAATCCTACTTCATGAGGATTACCAAAATCAAGAATGATTTCCTATCTCTTGGAGAAGTTGTTGGTGACAGGGAGCTCACTCTTATTGCACTTGGAGGCCTTACAAGAGAATGGGATGTGTTTAACACTACCATCCTCAATAATGATAGGATTATGGGCTTTGATGAATTATTTGCTAGATGCACTCAAGAAGAACTAAGAATGATGGAAAGAGATAAGCCAATCCTAATGCCTTCTCCGCTCATGCTAAAAGAAAGATCAATGTTGGTCCAAGAAGACAAGGTCAAGGGTTTAAGCCAAGATTCAAAGAAGGAATAAAAGGAATATGCTTCAATTGCAACAAGTTTGGTGACTTTTCTAGAGAGTGTCCTCACAAGAAGGATACTCCAAGGGATAATGACAACAAAAACCACAACAACTACAAAGGCAATGACAATCAAAGGAACAATGGTCTTAACAACAAAGTAAAGAGGAATGCTCCCGCTGCCCGATATGGAAATGGTCATCCTCCCAAGAAGTCGATAAGTTCCAAGTATGAAGAAAATAATGTTGTAGATAAAAAAACATAATTTTATCTTATTTCTTTCCTCACCATTGCCTCTCCTCCAGATACATTGGATCATTGGTTGATTGATAGTTGTGCTTCAAGGCAATTCACTGGGTAGAAGGAGGCCCTCATAAACTTGGTTGAAAAGAAGACAAATATGGAGATCATACATGGGGACAATGCCACCTACCCCATGAAACGGATTGGGACTATCATTATTCACTTAAATCAAGGTCAAAACCTTCATCTACAAGAAGTATTGTATGTACTTAATTTGAAAAAGAACCTAGCCTCTATTTATGTGATGGAAGATAAAGGTTTCAAGGTGACATTCATTGATGGGAAGGTCTGTGTTGGGCATGGAACCTGAAATATGTATTTACACTTGGATTTAGGGTTGAAAGTCTCTATTAGGTTGTAGGAATCCTTTGGGAGGAATGGCTTGCGATACTTCTCTTCAATTCAAATTATGGCACAAAAGATTTGTTCACCTTCATTACAAAGCCTTACTTGATGTAAGGAAGACGGTCACAGGTATGCCCAAATTTAACATAGTTCATGAAGGGGTTTGTCAGGGTTGTGCAATTTGAAAACATACAAGGGGACCATTCCCTTCAAGTGAAATTCAAACTATCGATATTCTTCAATTGGTCCATTCTAATCTATTAGGTATGTTGTCCGTAACATCTCTAGGAGGATACTTGTACTATTAAATTTTTGTGGATGAATTTTCTCGCAAAACATGGATCTATTTCTTGAATAAGAAGGATGAAGTGTTCAAATTGTTCTGCTCTTTCAAATCCTTGGTCAAGAATCAAATAGGGAAGAAGATCAAAATATTGAGGACCGATGATGGAACTGAATATGAGTCAAATGAATTCAATGACTATTGTGGAGAAGATGTGATGAAGAGGTTGAGTACTACTGCATATACTCCTAAGAAAAATGGAGTTTCAGAAAGGTGGAATCGAACAATCATAGAAGCTACTCGTGCTATACTTCATGACCAAGCCCTACCGAAGTTCTTATGGGGAGAAGCTTCCAACACTGATGTATATGTTCAAAATAGGTGTCTGCATCAAACATTGGACTTCAAGACACCAGAAGAAGTTTTCACCAATAAGAAACCTAATGTTTCGCATTTGAGAATTTTTGGTTGTCTCATATAGTTTCATGTGCTGAAAGAGAAGAGAAACAAACTAGATGCATCTAGGAAGAAAGGAACATTTGTGTGCTACAGTGAAATTTAGAAGGAATATATAATCCATGTGCATGGTAAAAGAGAAGTGGAAATAAGTCATGATGTCACATTGAATGAAGATTATGCCCTTGGGAAAGTATGAGATCTTCCTACCCCTAGGAAGGACAATGATGATGATGCAGGAAAGCAGGATGAATCTCTAACAGATGATCCGATGCCCGATGTTGAAGGCCTGATGGATCCCATTGATCCACCTCCTAGTGACCCCTCTACTTCAAGGAAAAGATCTTTGTGGCTTAAAGACACTCTTGAAGATGCTAAGAGACATGATACACCTAGAGTGACATTTCTTGAAAGTAAGAAGAAAAACACGTCCATGGGTACTTAGCTATTATGAGTACCATAGTTCAATCTGAGCCATGTATATTTGAAGAAGCCACGAAGCACTAAGTTTGGAAGGATGCAATGAATGAGGAATATGAATCGATCATGAAGAATGATGTTTAGGATGTGGTTCCTAGACCCAAGGACAAGTCAATGGTCACTTCAAAATGGCTTTGCAAAATCAAACATGGATTTGATGGGAGTGCTGAAAAGATCAAGGCCAGGTTCATTGCGCGAGGCTTCTCTCAAAAGGAATGAGTGGACTATGATGAGATATTTTCATAGGTTTCCTAATATACTACTATACATTCGATCATAGCCCTTTCTGCCTCTCAAGGATGGAGTCTACACCAAATGGATGTCAAAATTTCTTTCTTCCTTGGCTCTCTTAAGGAGGAAGTCTATGTAGAACAACTCGAAGGGTTCAAAGTTCAAGATCATAAGACACATGTATGGAGGTTGAAGAAATCCCTCTATGGGTTGAAGCAAGCCCCCAAGGCTTGGTATGAGATTTTAGATAATTATCTTATGAAGTTGGGTTTTACAAGGAGTGAAGTTGACCCGAACCTATACTTCAGTATTGAAAAGGATAGGCCTCTCATTCTATTCCTTTATGTGGATGATATCTTTCTGACAGGTGATGACCCTCTCATTTAGAAATGCAAGAGGGAGTTGGATTATGAATTCAAAATGAAGGACCTAGGATTGATGCACTATTTCCTAGGGTTAGAGGTCTGGAAAAAGGCAGTGAGATTTTCCTTTCTCAAGGAAAATACATTGTGAAGCTGCTTGAGAGATGTGGGATGGTGGATTCCAAGTCCATGTCTACTTCGATGGAACTCAACTTCAAGAATCTATGTGGAAGTGTTGTTGGGTCGGGATTAGAAAACCCTTTGAAGTATCATCAACTTTTGGGGGGCATGATTTTCTTGGTAAAATACCATCCTAAAATATGCTTCGTTGTGAACACAATGAGTCAATTTATGGTTGAGCCTCATCACGTTCATTGGATTGCTTCTAAGAATATCTTGAGATATCTTTGGGGCGCAATCCATTATGGACCAAGATACACTGTTGGGAATTTGAGGCTACATGAATATACTAATTCTAACTAGGATGGTAGTGTGGTGGATCATAAGAGTACGTCCAGGTGTTGCTTCTCTTTGGGGTCTACTTTAATATATTAGATGAGCAGGAAGAAGAGATTGGTTGCTTTAAGCACCACTAAGGCTAAATACTTGTTGCGAGTATGGTCTATTGTGAAGTTTTTTGGTTGAGGAATATCTTCAGTGAGCTATTTGAGCACATACTGGATACCACCATGATCTTCTGCAACAACCAGAGTGGGATTCACCTTTCAAAAAATCACGTGTTCCTTGACTCCTCCAAACACATTGATATCAAGTACCACTTTAACTGAGATATGGTACAATGATGAGCAATAAGACTCCAATGCATCAAGACAAATGAGAAGGTCGCAGACATTCTCACAAAGCCCATCAGGAAGGTCAAATTATTAACCTTCCAATAGAGACTTAGATTCATGGAAAGACCCTCCTATGAGGGTCCCGCATGAGTTGGACACTAAGTTCTGGAAGCTCCTGGGGACTTGGGGTACTTCTTGGAGCTATGGGTGGCCATAGGGTGAGTGGTTCACCTTCCCCTAGTGGTGCACTATGTACATGGTGAGTAGTTCACCTTCCCCTGTGATACCCCATGATGTTTTACATGCATGTAGGGTGAGTGGTTCACCTTCCCCTACAATTGACATATGCATAGGATGAGTGGTTCACCTTCTCCTATGGCATATGAGCAGGATGAGTGGTTCACTTTCTCCTATTGATGCCCAACATACATCTTGCCCATGGAGTTTGGGACTCATGGGAAGCACCTCTCATCTAGCCAATGAGTTTGGAAACATGGTTAGGGACCATAGCACTACCGATGAACGCATCATGTATTGTTGTACTCCTTATGACTAGGATGCATGGTGTTTGACAACTTGATCTGGGATCATTTGAGGTTCTACCTATGGACTAACATTTGCAAGTGGAGAGTGGAAAAGTCTTGTCACTCTCTCTCGATCACTTATTCTTCATTATTTATTCATGGTTCAATAGAGTAGAGTAGAGATGAGAGAGATGGTACATGATGACATGATGGCATGATGATGACAAATGGATTAGCAAGTTGAATTCTCCCTAGTTTAGAGGGAGTGTTAAAATTGGCAACTAGGGCCAAATTACATCTTGGGACTACTCATATGATGGAGATGCCTATTTCATTGGATTCCTATTTTGAGAGGTCCAAGATTGATATAAATATCATCTAATTTGGACAAGAAAAAGTGTGAATTTGAATTTATTCTCTCACATATACAAATTGTTCAGGTCGGCCTTAGCTTAATGTAGGCTCAAAAAGCCCAATAGATGTGTCCCTTCACCCACAACAAAGTGTATAAATAGAAGAGACATCACACCTCATTTGGACATCATTCACTCACACATTCTTCTCTCTCTTCCTCAAATTGGTTCGTACAACTTGGGCATCTTCTTTCTCTCTCTCACACGTGCAGCTAGGAGGAAAAATTTTCTAGGCTAAAGATAAACCAAAATTTCAAACTATTGACCAATGTTGACCACTGTTTTTTGACCGAATTTGACAGCATTTGTGGAGGCAAAATTTCTCTCCCTTGAGGCCGCATTGATTGGCACAAAAATCAAGGAGTTTGGGACTATTTGACCTGCATTAACCGCAAGGTTGGCTACTATTTGACCAAGTTTGACCAGGGTTTGTGGGATTGTTTTGGGTTGAATTTGACTCTTGCACGAGGCCGAATTGGACTACGTTTGACCAAGATTCAAAGGGGATGTTTTGCTACTAATTTTACCAACATTGACTTTTTTGTTAGGGTTGAAGTTTGATTACAGTTGACTACAGAATTTGACAAGGCTGATTTGACCTTTTATTGGGCTAGTCTATTTTACTTTTGTACTCTCTCTGTGTTGAAATATCAAAAAATAATAAGAAGATTTGATCAAAGGGTTTTCCCCACATTGAAGTTTTTCCCTGGCATCTGTCACATCTAGTGTCCTCTTGTTGTGGCTTGTCCTCTGCATTTTTTTTTATGTTCTATCTGCATTTGCTATCAATGTGATTAATGGTGGATGTGATTACTGCTGGAAATAATTGGATATTGTTATTGGGTTGCTAAAGGAACTTTGAAGTAAATTTTACTAAGCATAGAACATACTATTGTTATCTAAAATCAACAGTACCATTTACATTTATTTCATGAACTATTTTAGATGTAACACCTCATACTAATAATGATATTGAACAATTATCCCTCTATGTTGATGATGACTCGAAATCGCAAAAAAATGAATAATGTATATTGTGTAAGATTTTGACTCCCTCAACCTATTATATTTTAACAGAGCTAAAGTTCTCAATTATTATTGATAAGAAAAGGGAGCAGTTAACAATGCACAACCATGTGAGGAACAATTCAAATGATTACACTTTTGAAACTTTGGAAATTAATAGGTGAGAGTAAGATATTTTCTATTATTTTCACAGATTCAGCTAGCTTGGATCAAACTTATGTGTCAAGCTTTGAATTTCATTCCATGTGATATGAAACATGAAGATATCTGGCTTGTGATATCTAGCACCATTTTGTTGATGTCTGGTATTGTTGTTAGGTGAGATGGATAGAACATTGAATTTGATAAGATATTTGTTCCTATTGTAAGGTCTGGTGGTTGTCTATAGATAAGAACACCATATTTTGTTATTTTGATAGAGAAATCAATGTACTCACCTCCATCTCTTACGGCATCTTGATAGGAAATATTTATATAACCTGGGTAGTCACAGCTGGCTCCATTGTGAGAAATTATTAATGGTTTTCCTGGAAGCACCCATTGAAACTCGGTTAATGTTAGAAGTCCATGTACAATACTCCAGATTTTCAATATTTCCAACAGAAACTATATGAGAGAGCTAAAAAGCATAGGTAAAAAATTACTAACAGGAAAGCAGTATATGAAGTGAACTGTGCACCTGCTTTGGAGGATGTACTGGCATTACTTTGAGCATAACAAGTTTTATTTTCATTAATCCACATAAATCCAATTAGTTTATAAATTTATAATTCCAACTTCTAAGAATCTTGATCAACAAATAAATATATTCAAAAAGAGGTATATACTTATTGCTATAAAAACATCCTAGCCTTGAAAGGCATAAAAAGAATTATAGACTTGCATGAATAAGGGATTTTACAAATTGGTGGAGGTTAAGTAGCAAGAAATCCATACCTATAGCCTTTGATGTTGTTACAGAGACATCGATTAAGATGCCATCAACTGTGAAATTCTTGTTGTCCACAAACTGAAGATATTTCCTTACAGTTATAACTGTATCTTATGCCTTATTCATCATTGGTAAAATTAACAGCAAATATTTCTAGTCTTGCAGAGTGTGGATCTTCTACAATACTTGTAGGTGCTTGTAAATAAAATTTTGTATTGACATACCAAATTTAGTCCACTAGAACCATGATTCTAGCAGCAAATGTCTTCACAAAGGTTGATTTTTTTATGAGGGGACCATATGTTGAATTTGTTGATGGGTCCACATCTTCTTTACCAAGAAGTATCATTATTAGCTTTGCCTTGGTATTTCTAAATCATGGTGCAATGGTGTTATGAAAACAGCTCACAAAAAGATAGAAAAGATAGATCAACGCCTTAGAATTCAGCCTCTTCGAGGGGGAAACCTCCTTTACATTACACAAATGAATGATTCCTTAATGATTCAAATGACAAAACCTCCTTTCTATATGTAGGAGTCAAAGGAGTCACAATATAACCCAGTCGACCTAACAATAATAATATAAAGGTACAAAAATAACAATAGAGGGATTCTCTGTGGCACAGTAATAACAATATGGGGACAATAGGGGCACAAAAATATTAATAAGGGATACAACTACAATAGTAATGGGGTAATCACTAGTATTGTAGGGACCTAACATGCCCCTCTCCTT
>APFE030323462.1:220806-232411 GCA_000404065.3 Pinus taeda
TTTCCTTCTGGCAGTTGCATGTTCCACATCTGTAGCTCGAACTGAAGTGCTGCAAGAGGATAAGATAATGTTTATAGTCCAAATATTATTAAGAGCTAATAATATTTGACTGTTCTATTTTTTGACTGGCAGTCTAAAAATAGTCTCCGCCCATATGTCAAAAAATAGAGATCTATCTATTTTTACCAACATGATCAATCATCCATAAATAGCTTCCTGCAACTCATAGACCATGATCCATATGTCTAAAAATAGACTTTGCGCCAAAAATAGCCTGCGGGCCCACTTACTGAAGGAGACTTCTTTTCACTAAGCTCCATCATCTTGTTGCATTTTCAACAAACACTACCAATTCATCTCAGTGTCACTGACATGTTCAAGAGAAGTCATTCAATTGAGAAATCACCATCCAGTTAATGTCTCATGTATTGCAATACTTCCAACCTTCATTTTTTCATGACCACCATTCCTAAACCTTGTGTCGTCCATCAATTTTCACCTCCAGAAATCATTTGCTTCATTTCGTGTCATAGATGTGGGATACATCAAGGCCCTTCTACGATGAGTCACTTCTTGTAGACATCAGATCATTATCCAAGAATTTGACTTAGAAACACTCCTTTCAGTGCTTTGAAGCTTGCATACATCAATGGCAAGTTTCTCACTTCGGGCGACAAGTTGACATCATTGGCATTTGACCGAAAGATTTTGCGTGGTGTTTGACATCGGATCATATATTCACACTACGTAAATTTTACTGTAGTACATTGAGGATCATTATCATTATCGGTGATTCCTCTTGCATCTGTTAACAACTCACATCATTGGCTGGTAATCAGACGTTGTCTTTCCATGTTCGACTTCAGAACATCTCTTCACATGGATTGACTTGTACATCAGGCGAAGATTGAATGAGTTTGAAGACCCCAGATCTAGTTTCATCCATCTGGGCTGCGATATATTCAAGGATATAAAGACATCAATTGTACAAAGGCTCTACACAGATGGTCATCCTAATCATGGATGATGATTCTATATCTAAAGAATCACAAGTCTGTATCTGCAGACGACTATATGATCTATGTACATGAAATGGATTTATAAAGCTGAGCATGGGAATGACTCCCTCAGCTAGATCATGAAATTATATTATGATGATGTATTATATTGTAACTTATGCAGGTCACCTTCCAGTTCAAAACTTCGGATCCTCATGATAAAGCATTTCATCCGACATGAATATTTACTACATCATGTTTTAGGGGGAAACTGTTATAGAAATATTTGGGCACACAACCCCAAAACTTATATGTCAATGCATTAGGGCTCATCAACCCATAAAAGAGTTGTTTCATACCCTAAAGGAACATAATCATTTGAATACATCATTCCCCAAAAGTTCCATCTGATAAACCATCCAGAAATTGCCTAAATTGAACCATATTGACTGCTCCAATGGCAAAGTGCGATTCATACTGAGTGGTACACTACCAAGGTGCGATGCATAATGATTAAGCCTTCTATAGGGTGCGATGGGCAAGGATGGACAAATGTTCGAGATAGATTGCTAGGTGGTTGCTCATGGAATATTCTAAAAACTTCTCCTGTGCCACTTGCCTCTCTGAATTTTCCCAAGGATGAATAAGGGATATAAGAAATCTCCAATCCCTTCTCTTGTGGAACCAATTGTAACAAGTGGAATTACACTAATCAAACCCCATGGATGACTCACACCCTTGCAAACATCTATAAATGGATCCCTCATCCAAGAGATCTAGAGGTTGGAATATTGTGAATTGCAAGGAAGTGCTGATAGTTTGTAATTTAGGGAAGAGCATTGTATTCTTGTTGGAGTGATCTTGTTATTTCATGAGGTGAAGAGGGATTGAAGCTGGGAGGATGATCTTGGATCAGACAACTGGGTTGTAATTCTCCTTTCCATTAATAAATCTCTTCAAGTTTTCTTCCATATGATTGTGCAATTGTGAATGTTATCATTTGTGAATGCTATCATTTGTTCATTATATATCTGATTCTATAATGTTTATGTTGTAATAGATCACAATGCTTTGATGGTTCTTTGTTGTTGTACTTGTGCAAGTACTCTCCAAGCGTATTAAGTACGGGGAGGAGTTGCAAGATCTGTCAAAGGGGAGAGAGATCAAGCAAGGGATTAAGTGGAATTTCCAAGTTGGTTCCATTATCTTTCTCTTATCTATTACACATAGTAGAAATCATTGGATTGCTTTAAACTGTTGTTTCTAGGGTAGCTGCCAAACCTAGAGGGCTAGCATTCTTTAGGAATACTAGTTTTCCCATAAACAAATTGGCGACTCCACTGGGAATTCCTCCCTCAGTTGGACCATGAAAAAAATACTATGATAGTCTATTGTATTATAACTTATGCAAGTCACCTTCCAGTTCTAAACTTCAGATCCTCATGATAAAGCATTTCACCCGACATGAATATTTACGAACTCATGTTTTAGGGGGCAACTGTTATAGACATATTTGGGCACATCAACCCCAAAATAATATGTCAATGTATGATGGATTATAAACCCATAAAAGAGTTGTTTCATACCCTAAAGGAACATAGTCATCTGAATACATCATTCCGTAATAGTTCCATATGAGAAACCATCTAGAAATTGCCTAAATTGAACCATACTGACTGCTCCACCGGAAAAGTTCGATGCATACTGAGTAGTACATTGCCAGGGTGTGATGCATACTATTTAGGCCTTCTATAGGGTGTGATGGACGAGGATGGACAAATTTTCGCGACAGTTTGCTAAGTGGTTGCTCATGGAACCTTCTAGAAACTTCTCCTATGCCACTTGCCTCTCTGAATTCGCCCAAGGATGAATAAGGGATCTAAGAAATCTTTAATCCCTTCTCTTGTGAAACCAATTGTAACAAGTGGAATGACACTACTCAAACCCCATGGATGACTCACACCCTTGCACACAACTATAAATGGATCGCTCATTCAAGAGATCTAGAGGTTGGAATATTGTGAATTGCAAGGAAGTGTTGATAATTTGTCATTGAGGAGAGAGCATTGTATTCTTGTTGGTGTGATCTTGCTATTTCATGAGGTAAAGAAGGATTGAAGCTGGGAGGATGGAATTGGATCAGACAAATGGGTTGTAATTCTCCTTTCTATTAATAAAGCTCTTCAAGTTTTCTTCCATATGATTGTGCAATTGTGAATGTTATCATTTGTGAATGCTATCATTTGTTCATTATATATATGATTCTGTAATGTTTATGCTGTAATAGATCACGATGCTTTGACGGTTCTTTGTTGCTGTACTTGTATAGGTACTCTCCAAGCGTGTTGAGTATGGGGAGGAGTTACAGGATCCGCCAAAGGAGAGAGAGAGCAAGCAAGGGATTAAGCGGAAGTTCCAGGTTGGTTCGATAATCTTTCTCTTATCTATTACACATATAAGAAATCATTGAATTTCTTTAAACTGTAGTTTCTAGGGTAGCTGCCAAACCTAAAGGGCTAGCATTCTTTAGGAATACCAGTTTTCCCAGAAATAAGGATATCAACAATATGCCTCTGTATCAATGAGGGGAGATAAATTTATTATGTTAAGTCTTGGCTTGGCAGTGTAAACCAAGCACACTTCACTTAAGGTGTTCTTGTGTGTGGAAGTGTATTTATTGATTCAGCTCGGTTCGTGTTTGAAAAAAAGAAAAAAATCTTGCTAAAAATAAGCTGAAATTAACAACAGAAAATGAACAACAAAACAATTAACTAAACCCCACCCAAACTGGGTTTGCCAACACGGTGCTGGTTAGTGGCTAAATCGATGAAAAACACACTAAAAAGGTTGAGAGATCTAATTGTTGGTGTGTCTGGGATCAAGTGACACTAGGCTACTGGAAAGTAGTGTATCAACAACAAAAAACCAGAGAGGAAGATTGCTGTAAAAAGATAGGGAGATGGGTGAAGCACCTAGGGCAACCAATGTGACACTAAGGCTAATGACCAAACAAGTTGTAATATGAAACTATGGATGGTTACAACCTATCTTTATAGATCTTAAATGGAAGGGTACAAATCTAGAAAATATGGCCCGTTGTAGAAACTCAAACTACTCACTCAGCTAAACTCCTCCTATAAAGATGGAAGCATACTAGAAGCCCTAGGGGGGCTAAGTTCCACTTCGGCGAGTAAATCAGAGTAGATCAAGGCCTAAGAAAGATGAGATAGAGGTGAAACAACCCAGCAGACAGCTCTATGCAAAACCCACAAACAGATTTGACAAAAACCCAGAAACCTTAAAATCACAGGTAATGACTTGTTTTCAGGTGAGATTGCACTTTTTGGGCTGAAAGGTGCGCTCTAGAGTCCAAATCACACTTTTTGGGATAAAAGTGAGATTTCTGCTCTGTGAATCCCAGTCGGAAAATCTCAGAAAAAATTGTCGTCTCCATCACAACTGGTTCGTGTGACCTGCGGAAAAGACCAGAAAACTTGTGGAAGTCAGAAATTTAACATATCTAGGGTTAAAAAGCTAGGAAACATTAAGAGATTGAAAAAATAAGAAACCCTAAGCCGAAAATCGAAGGTCATCCAAGTTTCTGGATTTGAAGTATAAAACTAGTGGAGTCGCTAACTTTGTGATTGACAACAACCAGAAAATCGCCAGTGGAGTCGCAAATTTTGTTGTAGTGTTTTCTTCTCAAAGATGTATCAAAATAAACCACTTAAGATTGTGGATGACAAAAAATCTCAACAATATAAATGGATGCTAAAAATTTTAGATCTGCAACAACTTGTAGACGAAAATTCTCATCTATGCCACAATCATAGTTAAACAACAAAAATAAATTGTAATAACTCCAATCATCTAATGGAAACCAGAGATGCAAAGAATAGTTTTATTATAACACCTGTGAAGGGAGCAAATAAATGTTACCAGCCCCCTCCATGGGATGGGTTCTTGGCTATCCTCAAACATCTTCAGCTTGTGTAGAGTCTCTCTCCTCTATAATGTATAAACTCAACAAAAATATGGTGTGCGACAATGAAAATAATTAGAGTTACAACAGTGAGTGCAACCATGAAAATAATCAAAAGTGAATAATGAATGGAAAACCCTTCTATTTATAACAAAATATTGAGTTATCTTCGAATAATGAGAGATAATAAAATATTATTAACCCCATTCTTGGAATATTTTATTATATTTGGTTAGGAGGTAAAAAGTATTTAAAATTTTATTTCTAAATAATAAATAAATAAATGATTTATTTATTCATCTCAAGAAATTGGTTAAGGAATAATAAACAAATAATGATTTATTTAATTATTCCTAAGGGATTTAGTCAAATTTGACAAAGAATAATAATTAATTAGTGATTAATTAATTATTCTTAGAGAAAAATAGGATAATTAATGATTTATCTATTTATTTTTGATGATTGTGTCAAATATGACAAGGCATAATAATTGAACAATGGTTTAATTAATTATTCATAGAAGAAAATCAAATAAATAGTGATTCATGTAATTATTCTTCATGGGTTTAACTATAAATTACTTAACAAAGGTGGTTTATTAAGTAATTTCTCACAGTGAAAGCAATTTTACTATGGTAAAATTGGCTTTACATGGTGTACTTCAATCCATCTAGTGAATTAGGTTAGATGATCAATTTTTTGGTGATAACATTAGGCTCAAAACAGGTTGCTACAATTCCTACAAGAAAACTATAGGATGTCCTAGTTCTATTACAGGATCCCCAGTTTTACTACAAGAAACAAGCATAAAGCTTAGGAAGTGGTATAGAAGGTGGAATGAAGTGTGGAAAAGGTAGATAATGGGAGAATAAGACATGGAGGGGTTGAAAACTATCCAAGGAAGAATCAAGTTCTTCAAGATGGTTAGATTTTCTCAATGGAAATGCCAATTTTTGGTTATAAAACAAGAATTCAGATTGAGGTTTTAGTGATTTTGGCAACATGTGTGGTTAAGGCTTGGATGAGGCAAATGAGATGAGGTATCCCTACAATGTAGAAGCTCCTGCAACAACAAACATTTTTGTCTGCATCTATGCACAAATTCATCTATATATGGGAAAGATTTATTAAATGAAAGAAAATAGAGTTATTATAATCTAATGGCTAAGTTCATGAGTGGAAGTGCTTTGAAATCAATGAAAAACTTAAGAGATCAAAAATAACAATTATAACTCATCCTAAGAAACTTAAAGACAATGACCTACTCATCAAGAAACCCTAGATTATGTATCAAAGTAGGAAATCTATTTTTGGGTTGTATGAAAGTTTCCCTCAAGTCATGATCCCAAAAGAGAGACGAGGTGAAAACCACTATCACCAACTTTTTTGAAATGTCTTATGTCACTATGATACCACTATTATAACTATCCACAAATGGAAGAAAACTGATTAATCATCCCAATACTTGCAACTTAACAACACCAAAATAAGTTCAACAACTATATGAATGTAATCTAAGCATTCATATACAAAAAGAGGAACCTCTGTTGCTAGGGTTGGGCCCTAACCCAAGAGCTTCAACCCTCTGAGTCAACTTAGTGATAGATCAAGGGAATGTTTCTCATTTTCATTAAAATATAAAAATTGCACACGAGTGATTAGTCACAATGTCTTAACTCGAAAATGACTCTTGGCTACAATAAAAAAAGTTCAATCCTAATGAGCCTCTTGGCCTTCTTATTTATACAACTAAATTTACCAACAACTTCCTTAAATTTAGGGAGACTTGGCTACCAAAATTGAGATCAACTGGTCTTCAACTATCACTGGCTTGGCTAGCAATGATCTTAATGGCTCGGATGCTTGCAACTTCGAGCTGATGAGATTTGATGGAGGAATATTTGAGTGAGTGAGGAGTTAAGGAGGGAGATCCCATCTCCTAAAATTTCTCTTACTTGTCTCCTTCAAGTTCCTACACTTTAATTAGCCAAAATTTTCTCTAAAACATTCAATCAATGCACATTAGACCACAAGACATGACATCTCATCTTTACCCTTCTCATTAAGAAAAATATAACAAAACATGTAAAGAATTATGAGAAAAGTTGATTTTATTAAGCTGGAGAGTTGCATTAAGGTCCATATAATTTACCCATTGATGAGCCTCATCATCAACCCCTACTGAAAGTGTTTCTCATCCTCTAAGAAACTCAATCTATGCCCATGTATTTCATTTATTTTGTGGCCTCCATGACATTCCAGGCTTTTGTTGTAGTCTCCTTCTCTTGTGGATAAAATCCTGCATGCTTCTTTATCTCCTCCCACTATTTTCTTTCTTCTTCTTCCTTTTTCCCTTCTAACATACAGAAGAGCAATGGTGGACTGAGTTTCAGGCCAATTCAATTGACTTTGAGTCTCTACAATGCTTACTTATACATTGGGGTCCTTTCTATTGTATCCCTCATTTTGTCAGGAGAATGATTCTCCCTTATATTTAGGCTGTAGGGAAAGGTGTTCCATTTCCTTTAGTAGGCTTGCTGGCTTTCATCCCCTAGCAATATCCAAGTGTCCTCGAAATGAGTCACTACTTGCTCTTGTGTAGCTAGGCATATTGGTGCAAGTTGGGGATAATTGGAAATGAGGTTGTGGGTGCTAATGACAACCATGGAGTTGGCATGTTCTACTCTGATGAAAAGAGGTTTTGTTTCTTCTCTTTTGAATGATGTTTTTACTTCTATAGCCCTTGCCTCCTCATGATTCATCCATGATGCCAAGGTGATAAGTTGTAAGTCCCTTAGCTTTGGATTAGGGTCCTACACATTCAAATCTATTAGGGCCAAGTTATGTAGTTAGAATTCATATAGCTTGGCCCTGTCCTCCAGGGTGCTTTGGTCACAAAGGTCAATGAACTGCCTATAGTATTGGAAAGGCATAGTTCCTCGTTGTGCAAGGGTTTTTTCCTGAAACTGCATCCATTGTTCTTTGAGTTATAAGGCATATGATTTTGCTAGCATCCTACATTGGAGTGCCTCCATGGAGATACTTTCCATAGTTTCAAATTGGATTTTCTTCTCCTATAGTTTCCTCCTTAGCCATGTGTTATCAGTGTATTGTTGATATTTCATCACTCTTTCCCTGTCTCTTATTCTACTCAAATCTCTTCCCATTTCTAGCAACTTTTCTTCCATATGGCTTGCATCTTCCACACTTTTTGATTTAGAAATTTTCATCCAATGGTGTGACCTTGCTCTCTCTTTTTCAAGTTCAAAGAATAGAGGGATGGAAAATTTTTGTGGTATCACTCTGCCCCCCTTAATGAATCTATAATAGGAGCCGAGTTTTGGCTATGGGCTAGTTTCCTTTAGCTCCTGGGACTCTCCCTTTACTGTTTCTTGAGTATTTACTACCTCTTTTCCTTGCCTTTTCCCTTTTAGTCCTTCTTGATATTGTTTTTGTGTTTCCTGTAGTTTTGACAGGGTTTCCTATAGGTCTGTCTTTGTTTCTTGTAGGCCTGTCCGTGTTTCATATAGGAGACCTTTCCCTTTTTGAAAAGGGGTCAAAGGTTCTTTAACTTGTTTTGCTTAGGTTGACCAGGTGACATACCTTCTAACATAGGTGATTTGTAACCTTGGGGAACCCTATTGTGATGTGCCTTCTTCAAATCTCTTCTCTAGAGGGACTAACTTCTCTTGTTCTTTTAGTGATTCCTCTATGATAATAGGAATATTGGTAGGTGTTTAAGGTCTCCCTTTTTTTATCCTCATGCTCCTTCTTGTTCTAATGTATAGGGGAGTTTTCCTATGCCTCTTTCCTCTTTATTTCATAGGTGTACTTAGAGAAGTTAAGACAGTGGTTGCCTCCTTCTCTGTGGGCTCTGGAGACACCCTTGGAGATTTGTCTTCTTCCTTGCTTTGTATTTTAGGACTTGGTTCATCATTTTGTTCTTCTTCCCTGCTATATTTTGATCCTTTGTCTCATATATTTCTAACTCCTCTTCTTCCTCTTCTTCATGTTCTTTTTCTTTAAGCTCTTCTTCATCAGGATCTTCTCCCTCTTCTTCATCACTAGAAGTAGGGTCCCTTTCATAATCAATGGCTTGAATTTCATTTTCTTCATTCATGTATGCAAATGTTGACCACATAATAGGGATTCTCAAGCTGTTTAGGGCATATTCTAGTATGAGTTTGATCAATCCATGATGTGACAATTGCTGATGATTTCCTTCTTGTACTTTGATGCTCATGTCTATTATTAATTGTAACAAAATTAAGGCACACCAACTCTTCTGTGAGGAGGTAACTCTTCTCCAAATCTCAGCTCATGGAGGAGTCTGACCTAGTATCCGTAAAGTATATTAAGTCTACCCTCACAAGAAATATTCTTGAGAATGTGATAGCTTACTTCATTCCAAGGATATGGAATGCTTGTCCTTATAATCCCATTTTTGTCTTCAATTGGTTATTCTCCTTCCAAGAAAATATTCTACTTGGAAAGGGTGCTACTGGATTTGTCCTCTTTTCTCCATTGCAACCCTAGAGGAAGTGTTGTGATCCCTGCTCATGCTTTCAGGGTTAATTGTTATTGACAAACCCCTCACTATAGCAGTGTAACTGGGTCTTACTAGAGGTATGAGTGACATTTCAAATTCCCTAGCTATATCATCATCATATCCCCTAAGTAGCTCGAACAATCCCACCCATTGATGCCTTCTAAATATTTCTACCACAGGAGGATGTTGGTGTATTCTGGTTGTTTTGGTGGGCTCCCTTTTGTTGAAACCCCCTGTCATATTTTTTCTTTGTCAATCTGTTTGTATGAAGTTTTTGTGGCTATAGCTTAGGAACTTCTCTAGGTGATGAAGGTTTAGGGTTTACTCTACACAATCCTCCACATAATTATGTCTATCTCTACGCACACTGTAGATACTCTAAAATAAGTGAAAATTTCTTTCCTTTTCCTTTTTACAAATGAAAGCACAGAGTATATGGCACCTACCTTTCTCTACAATGCTTTGGTTGATGAGAATTCTTGAATTTGTAGCCCTAGGCACCCACTTACAACATTTTGAAAATCCTCCATGTTTCCTGTAGTTTTCCTGTAGGTGCCCACTGTAGGATGCTAAGACTCACTTTCCTCACTGTTTCTTGTAGTTTCTCTGTGTTTCCTATAGGTGCTCACTGTAGGATGGCTAAGACTAACTTTTACTTTCAATGGATCCTCGAGGTGATCTCAAATCTCAACATATCGAAATGAACAATACCTTGCATGAAAGTCAGGGAATATTTCTATTTATGGTTGATTTCATTGAGTGATGTGCTAGCTGGATGAGTATGTATTTATTCTTTTGGACCATTGGTCCCACCACTAGTTAACATGCCACCCTTCCTCGTGGCCATCACCCACTTCTTTTCACCGTAAGTTGACCACCTTTTTGATTTATTCCCTTTGATGTGTCCTTGCCACGTGGCCAATTGAATAGCAATTTACTTTTTGTTATTGGACTAAGGGTGGCCAAGTTAACTGGCCACCTTCACTTATAAAATCAAATTTCTACATATTGCTATAGTTTTAATCATATTCGTACTTATGAGGGAGTATGGATGAGGTGACATACCTATGGATTCCTTTGCCTTGCTGATGCATGTTGGACAATAGTTCTACTGTGCTGCTCATGAATCAGGTACATCCTCTCGACTACTTTTTCTTGTTGATTTCATTTTGCTGATGGGTTGTCTTCTTGTTGATGTGCAGGTGCTAGCTTCCTCTTTTGCTTCTGAGTCTGGATAAGTTCCATTGTGCCTTGATTTGTGCTTTTCCTCTTTCAATCATGGTGCTAAAGGTTAGGCCTAGAGCCTGCTGCTACTTCAAAATAGAGTGCTATAAGGTTTCCTATAGAATTACTATAGGAAATCTTGTAGCTACCTTTTTTTTTATTTTTTGTGTCCTTTCTCTGCTTGGAGGGTGAATAGGTATTGGAATGAGTGGAAGGTGTGGCCATGGAGTGGTAGGTGAGGTAGGCTGCTAGTGGCATACACCTTTGATGTTCTTTTCTCTTTTTTCATTTTTTCATTTATTTTCTAACTAAATTTTTTGATGGACACAGGGGGTGATATGGTCATGAAGGGTGTTGGCTGAGATGTGGTGAAGTCAATGGCCTATTTTTTTATCCAAAATAGGTATGCATCATAATTTTTCAATCAAACTACCTTTCCTGTAGATTTTTAGGACTTCCTGTAGTACTATAGCAAACTCCTGTAGAAATCACAGAATTTCCTGAAATATGAATTTTCTGTTGTTGGAGATGAATATGGATGAATGAACATGGGGATTATGGAGGAGATGAATAAAAACATGGGGTTTTGTAGGGCTTGCTGCCCTCTGAGTTTTGCATCCATTATCTTCTTGAAAACCTGCAAAAACCAGAATTGTTATGAGAGGGATGGTTTGACATCCCTGCTATTATTTGTGCTTTTTCTCTCTTTTTCTCCTTTTTTTTGAAAGACAACCAGGTTTCCTTAAAGGAGGTTTTCATCCTGGTTGCTTGCCTTAGGCACCTCAAAAGAGGTTTTCACCCACGGGTCTTTTATTTTTTCTTTTTTTTCCTCTCTCTCTCTCTTTTTTTTTT
>APFE030323462.1:232603-247517 GCA_000404065.3 Pinus taeda
TATAGTGATAGAGAGGCCAACTGGATTTTTGCCTCATCCTCTACGATTTGGTAAAATCTGCAGTAAACCTCAATCTACCTAATCCAATTATTAAGCTTCTCTACGTTACTTTCATAATTAAACACAGGAATATCAAATTTAAGATGTAATTTAAAAAAAGGTTTCTTAGATGCATCCTTTGGATTTCTCTGATTATGGTGGTGAGAGGAAGGAGAGCCTTCACTACCAGAAGGAGAAGGAGGGAGCTCTTCTCCACCATTCCCATGTGCTGAATCTTGTCCTTCTAGATTTCTCTCCTCTTCTTTCTCCAATCTTAAAACCAGTTGATTGATGTTCTCTTCCATTGAATAGAAAGTCTTTATGAAATTACGCTCCTCTTCAATATGAGCTTCATCTTTTTCCATGTTCCTCCTTCGAGGTGCACACCCTGCTTCTGAATCGAAAGGTTCTAGTTCCCCTTCACCTCTTCGAAGCCTTCCTCTTGTTAGCATGCAAACATGCAATTCACATCTAAAAAGCCCAGCTCTAATACCACTTGATCTAGGATGTTTTCGCTTATAGATGTATAGAAAAGAATCACATGCAAAATTGCAACTTAACACAAAAATGTGCACATAAGAAAAGAAGAAGTAAACACATAAAAGGCACAAAAGAAGACACCAAGTCTTGATAATGGAGTTCATCTAATTCGGAATACGTCTCTAGGACCAACTCAAACAATGGGGAGACCTTTCTTACTAAATGGCATGAAAGAAAAGAATTACATTCATCAATTGTCCACAAGAGGCCTATACCTCCAATCTAAAAGATGGTTGTGTAAATGGATGCTGGATATGGAGAGGTAAGTAGCACCAAAGAATCCATAGCAATGAAGGGGCTCAAGTCATGAAAAATCTGTCCAAGTAGACAAATATGCATTCTGGACCTCCTACCAAAATGAAACAACGTGCTGCCAAAAATGCCTCCTTTCTGATGTTTCCATCGATCGGGTTTTAGAATTGGTTTTCAGATAGAATCCTCTTTAAATCATGGTTGTTTGGTTAAAAATGGAGGCCAGTGTCATGGAAGGATCGACGAGTGTAACTGTCTCTTAAAATGACCTTTTTATCGTTGAGGCGATAAGGCCTTAAAATCTCGAAAAAAAACTAAAAATCTGCCCCAAAACCATTTACCCGGACTTCAAAAAACATGAAATCGGGAGCATTTACATATCGGGTCCGACCTGAGGTTGCAAATAATAATATCGTTGTCCCTAAGGTCATGTAACAGGGGAACTATCAACCACTGATCGCTGATCACTAATATCGGCATCAGCCGATCACATCGGTGTCCTGCTCATAGATTGCTCCGGTGTCCCGATGTTGATCGCAATGCCTATTTGGTTGCCTCCGGTCCACCGATCTAATTTGATCGAAGAATAGCGATCGGGGTCCCACTACACTACTCTTAATTCCACCTCCACAAGTCCTCTGATTGTGATTTGGCCTTTAAGGGTTAAATCCATTTTTCAAAGGAAAAATCCTCATTTCCTTAAGGATCAAAGCAACCTTCCCTGTGTGATAACTTCATCATCCGGACTCGGATTGAAGTGTCGTTCACACCATTGGAATCAAGATGAGGAGATCTACGCTCTGTTCCTCAGTTGACTTCCTTTCGATCACTTTGATTTTTTGAGTTTTTCCATTCCATTTTATTTGAAGATCTACCTAGATCAAGGAAGGAGAAGAACTTCTTTTCTACCAGACCATATAATACTTGGTCAATGATAGGTAGAGGGAAATGGTAATTTTTTGTGGATTTATTTTGCTCTAGGTAATCCAGACAGATCCTTCACTTTCCATTTTTCTTGGGAACCATAACTAGAGGAGACACCCACTCACCATCTAAGATGGGGTAAATGAATCCTGCATCCAATAACTTTTGTAGTTCTTCTTTGACTATATCCTTGAGGGCTAGGTTCATTATCCTTTGAGGTTGGTGGAATGGCTTGCAAAATTCCTTGATGTAAATGTGGTGAGTACACACTGAAGGGTTCACTCCCTTCATTTCCTTGTAACACCAGGAAAAGGCATCCAAATGGTTTCTTAGCATGTCACGTAACTCCTCTTCTTGGTGTATACAAAGAGGGGTTGATTTTAAATTCTCTTTCTGGGCCAAATTCTATCATATTGACATGAGTAGGGCTTGATTTAGCTAAGCATAGATCAATCCAAGGGTTGTCTTTGGCTTCCTTTACTAACTCCTCAAGAGAAATGGTGTTGGGGGGTTGATTTTGGAGGATTTTCTCAATCAAGTCATCTTCATCAGGTTGCCCCCCTCCTATAGTAGCATCCAGGGTATAGATTGGGGAAGAGTAGACTTCATATTCCTCCTCCTCTTCTAACCATAAAGGTAATTCATGCTCTAGAGATGGTTGAGTATGAGGTTACAAGACCAATTTCTTGGACAGATGTCGATTTTTAATGGTCATGTTCCTAGCCCCACAACTTATGTATGCATCGACAGTGGCTAACCATGGCCTTCCAAGGATGAGAGGATAACCATTGAACTAACCATGGTATTAAGTTGGAGAACTAAGTGGTTAACAGGGTATTCCCAGGCATCAATGGAGACCATCACATCCTCAACAATTCCCTTAGGAGCTACTGTGACTCTATCCGCAAGCTGCAAGACTATTGTGGTCTTACTTAATGATTCTTGGAGATTCAGTTTAAGCATAGTCTCCATAGTCATCACATTGATGGCAACCCCAAGATCGATCAAGGTATGGGGGACAATGGTGTCATTGACGTGTACATCTACTACAAGACTTCCAGGATTTATATACTTTGGGCAAATCACCCACCCCAACATTAATTCAGACAGTTGCCCAATGAATTTAATGATAGGGGTGTCATTGTTTTGCCTTCCTAGATTCTTGAAACAATTATTCTTGATTAACTTGTTGTAGATGGGGACATCCTTGATATCTTGGAGAAGCGCTATTTTGACACACAAATTTTTCAACTCATCCAGAATTTTGTTCTCTTCCATGGTGTGCTAGACAGGATGGTTTAATCTCTCAGGAAAAGGAGGTGGATTTGCTTGAGGCACACTTTCCTCTTTTTCCTATTCACCCTCCTCAGGTGGAGATGGAGGTTGATTATCCATAAAATCTCTTCCAAAACTGAGGTTAATTTCATGAATTTCCACAACATAGGCAAGGGAGGATGTTTCTCCACTATAGACATGTTGTGCTCGTCTATTGTTTGGGTTCAAATTTGGTTGGGAAGACATCAGAGGTTGTTTCATGGAGCAGGGTGTTGGAGTTGTTGTTGAGATGGAGGTGGAGGCAATAGAGCTGGAGCTTGGTTGTATGGGGGGCTCCACCCTTGAGATAGTGCATTCCATTGAGGTTGTGGAGGATAATATGGATGAAATGGTTGGTTGACAGATTGGGAATGGTATTGAGGTGCAAAAGAAGAACAAGAAGGTGTGGACCACGAAGGATGAGCAGGAGGGAACCAAGGGGAAATGGTTGTATTATGATTAGGGTTGTAATATGAATAGGATGCCCCTTGCATTCCTTGCTAGTATGGTTGAGGTCCTTGAGGCCTCCTTTGGTTGATGTAGTAGAGTTGTTTAGTCACCCCTTCAGTTCCCTAATACACAACTTTTAATCTAGGTAGCGAAGGGAACTTGTCTGTGGAGTGGTTTTCCTCATAGACTGAGCATATTTCTATAAGATTTAATGAACATTCATTCTTAGGGTTCCTCATGGTGCATCTAGGGTAGAAGATATCTAAGGATCTCTCTGCTTCCTCCTGCTTCCTCTTGATCTGCATGGTGTCCATTTGTAGAGAAAGGGTATGTAAAATTTCACTCTTAAAGTCTTCCAACATGTTCCCAATTTCAATTTTTATGGATGTGTTGGAAGAGGATGCACTAGCCATAGATTGACTAGCCCTACCCTTCTTTCTAGCTTCCCTAGAATGATTCCTACAAATTGTCTTGATATCATCATAGGGTAACTTGCAGATGTCCCCTCCTGACAACAAGTTTAGGGTTTCTAGGAGATCTTCCCTAATCCCCCTAAGAAGGACTAGATTAAGTGATTCAAGATCAAGGGTGCACCTGGCCCTTTTGTATCTGAGTTGGAATATTTCCTCATAATCTTCTAAAGGTTTATCATTTCCCGAAGTCATTCTAAAAATTTGCTCTTTAGTATCTTTGGACTTGTAGTAGTCCCTATACTTATTGTTGACGACTTGTTGCATCTGAGCCCAGTTGATGATAATGTCCCTAGGTAAACCCATGAACCAGCACAAGGCTGCATCTTTGAGAGTGGATGGGAACAATTTCAACTTCTGATCATCATAGGTGTAGTCATAAGTTCTACATATGACAACAAAATTGAACAAAAATGTGTCTGGGTCTTCTTAGGCCAGGCCATGGAAGTGAGGAAGAGTAGAGGGGCTTATGTTTTTCATCCTAGCATCCCCATTAGTTTCTTTGATGGAAAAAGCATCCTCAGCTCTATTCTTAGCTCCTTCTATGTCTCCAATCCCATTTCTATTTTCAGCCATGGTGTAAGTTTGTGGAATGGTCTCTTCTTCTTCCCCAATAGGATCTTCAAAAATATTTGGTTGTTTGCCTAATGGGTCCTCTAGATCACAACCACTGAAGAAGAGGGAAGGTTGGTTTTTTGATGTGGTGGGGGTATTTGGCAAAAATTTCCCTAAGTTGTCTCTACTCCTACGAGGCCTGAAATGAGTTTTTTTTTTTTGAGATTCTTGCAGAATGGAAGGAAGACAAAACCAAATTGCAACTACTTGCTGAATGGAACTAATTGCAGAATGAAAAGAAAGAAAAACCAAATTACAACTACTTGCTGAATGGAACTATTTGTAGAATAGAAAGAAAGAAGGAAAGAAAGAAAAAATAAAATCTACGTAGACACCTCCCTAGTAATGACGCCAAAAAGTGATGTGCACCAGTATTGCAGCGAGAATGCTGCAACTCCTGGGACTACCAACTTTACTTCAACAACCCGAGGTTCGTACAAACTTGGAGGTGATAGTGCTGTATATACAAATAGATGTAATGTTATACTCTTGCCAGTGTTCAACTTAGGGCGATAGACCACTAGGGTTCCTCAAACTAGTCTTCTATTGAATAGAAGAAGTCTGACTACCAACTAGAGGAAGGAAAATTATCCTTAATGAAAGAAAAGGAATGCTTCCTTAAGGAATGGAAGACTGAATTGGAAGATGCTTGTAAAGTGACATGAAATCCTTTATCTACTCATTGACACATTTTTTCTTGCAAAATAAACCTAGCTTAACCCTATTTATCACATGTAATGATCTAAGCTAACTGAGCATGGAATCTGATCTAGGGAGTATTATAACTGTTGCATACATGTGATAACTAAGAAATGAAAATAACTCTTTTTCTTTATGTTTTCATTTTATGAATGCAAATGCTAATATTCACTTGTTATTTGGCAGGGGAGACAGGTATGGAGGAAGAGGGTTAGAATGATCTTAAGGTATGGAGGTCAAGTGGAGGCCTAATCCCAACTTAAGTGATGATTTTGCTTAATTCACACTCAAAATAGGTTGCTACAAGATTTCCTACAGGAAAACTATATGATGTCCTAGTTCTACTATAGGATCCCTTGTTTTACTACAGGAAACAGGCCGAAAGCTTAGAAAGTGTTATAGAAGGTGGAATGAAGCATGGGAAAGGTAGATAATGGGAGAATAAGGCATTTGGGGGGGGGGGGGGGGGGGAGGGTGAACTATCTAGGGCTCAATCAAGTTCTTCAAGATGGTTAGATTTTCTCAATGGAAATGACAATTTTTGGTTATAAAATAAGAATGTAGATTGAGGTTTTAGTGGATTTTGGCAACATGGGTGGATAAGGCTTGGATGAAGAAAATGAGATGAGGTATCCCTGCAATGTAGAAACTCCTACAACAACATACATTCTTGTTTGCATCTATGCACAAATTCATCAATATATGGGAAATAATTATTAAATGAAAGAAAGCAGAGTTATTACCATCTAATGGCTAAGTTCATAAATGGAAGTGCTTTGAAACCAATGAAAAAATTAAGAGATCGAAAATGACAATTGCAACTCATCCTAAGAAACTTAAAGACAATGACCTACTCATCAAGAAACCCTAGAGTATGCAATAAAGCAAGAAACCTGTTTTTGGGCTGTATGAAAGTGTCCCTCAAGTCATGATCCTAAGAGAGAGATGACGTGAAAACCACTATCACCAGCTTTTCTGAAATGTCTTTTGCCACTATGATACCACTGTTCTAACAATCCACAAATGGAAGAAAACTAATTAATCATCCCAATACTTGCAAATTAACAATGCCAAAATTAGTTCAACAACTAACTATGATTGTAATCTAAGCATACATATACAAAAAGAGGAACCTCTACTGTTAGGTTTGGGCCCTAACCCAAGAGATTCAGCCCTCTGAGTCAAATCAGTGCTAGATCAAGGAAATGATTCTCATTTTCAGTAAAATGTAAGAAATACACAAGAGTGATTAATCACAATGTCTTAACTAAAAAATGCCTCTTGGCGAAAATAAAAAAAGTCGAATCCTAATGAGGCTCTAGGCCTTATTATTTATACAATTGAAGCTACCAACAACTTCCTTAAATTTAGGTAGGCTTGGCTCCCAAACTCGAGATCAATTAGTCTTGAACTATCACTGACTTGGCTACCAATGATCTTAATGGCTCGACTGCTTGCAACTCCGAGTTGATGAGATTTGATGGAGGAATCTTTGAGTGAGTGAGGAGTTAAGGATGGAGATCCCATCTCCTAAAATCCTTCTTGCTTGTCTCCTTTGATTTCTTGCACTTTAATTAGCCAAAATTTTCTCCAAAACCTACAATTAATGCACATTAGACCACAAGACATGACGTCTCATCTTTACCCTTCTCATTAAGAAAAATATAACAAAAAATGTAAACAATTATGAGAAAAGTTGATTTTAATAAGCTGGAGAGTTGCATTAAGGTCCATATAATTTACCCATTGATGAGTCTCATAAACTGTATCATGAAGTTATGCAACAAAGAATCAACTGTTTTGTTGATGACGTGAGTTCCTTGATCGCTTGTCCAACTCTTGTGGCTCCCAAACTGTGAGATGGTATTTTCAAATATAAACTTTGCAGTTGTGTGTGCTATGCAATCCTTCACTGATGTTGCCTTTGCCCATCTTGTGAGATATTCCATCGTCGTGATTATGTCCCTGGCGTGAGTGTGACATACCATCAAATTGATTGGACCTATGTTGGGATGGGGTCCCTTAGGTCAGTTTTGGGGCAAAAGCCCAAATTTTGATGTAAAAATATGTAAAGTCTCCACAAATTGTGGGTGCAGAGCACACAGTTAGTTAGGAGTCAAAAAGGGGTTTTACCCTCATTCATGTAAATTTGAGTCAGTTTTTGAGATCTACCCATGGTTTGCAGACTATGGGATTGTATAAATAGGTGTGTCTTAGAGAGTCTAAGGTAGATCTATGTTTTTGTCTATGGGTACGAATGAAGAAGTCTAGTGTAGAAAAGTAGGTCTTAGAGGGGAAAAAGGCTCTGTAGCTGAGTGTGTAGAGGCCTAGAGTAGTGTCTGCAGCTGAGTGCGTGGACCCTTGTAGCTGAGTGCGCAGGGAAGTATTGAGTCTATAAAACTATATTGAAGATCAATAAAGAAGGTTGTTGTAGAAATTCCTGTGTTTTATCTCTTTACTTCTGTTATGTATGATTGAAATATATACTGTGATAAAATGATGTATTTATAAAATAATGATGTACTGATGTGCGGGCTTACTTGATCCATCTTATTATTTGAAATAAATTAATGTTAAGTGATTATGTGAAGATCATAACACTTTTTGTTAAAGTTATCGAACAGTTAGGTAGATCTGTGTAGATACTGATCTAAAGGTAATCTATGGTGCACGTAAGTAGCTAATTTCCCTATTCAGGATGCACAAAAGCTAGTCGTAGACCTTTGCGGAGGTCTAGAGGCCGATTGAGGGGAGTTACAGTGCAAAGCCTTAAAGTCTTAGAAATCTGCACAAAGGCAGATCTAGGTCATAAAAAGACATCACACTGATCTTTGGATGTGAAAACTTGGTTCCAACATCCCCCAATACTACTTCGGGTGAGACTTCAGTCCACACTACATGGATTGATGTCGAAAGGGCCAGTAGTGTAGGGATTTGTTTGGCACAACTAACTCTGAACTTGGGTCAAGAGCCCCTAAGCCAACAAATGGTTCCATGGCTAGGACCGAGATCTACAAAAAGGGATGTGTGATGTCGCATTACTGGAATCAGGCCAAGAAGGGAAGTGATAAGTGGTTGGAGAAATATCCATGAATTCACGACGTAGGAAAATAGGAATCCATGCCTATTAAAAGAACAATGGTTGGAAAAATATTTGTACACAGAAATACGTGAAATTTTCTTCTACTCTTTCCCGATTGAACTATACGAGTGGATAGCTAAGTTGGCAGACGACCAAGGAAGGTGGAGGCTTGACGGTCCAATAGAGTGGACTCTGGAGCTAGTGCAGAGGTTGGAAGCCTCTAAAGATAAGATCGCGCGTGTTGTTGACCATTGGCTTGATTAGGTTATAGGAGGATTTGTTATAGAATTTGCGGTCAACACCTCAGTCAATTACAACAAAGTAGAGTGACACTTCTTGAAAGGACTATGAGGTAAGTATTTGAGGTCTTTGAATACCTAGATTAAGATGCTCTTGTGTGAAAAATGTGTTTGGATCTACGCGAAGTGGATGGAGATTTAGAAACCAAGAGAAAGAAGGTCCTTAATATAGCCCATTGATTGGACCTCCTTCAAGTGACGATGAAGGAGCAGTGTAGGTCTCGCTGTGAATTGTTGTCCAGGTGATAAGACAGGGTTTCCTGTGGATACATCATCCATCCACACCACCTCCACCTTCACCTCCAAAACCTATATCTTCGTCCACTCCACCACCACCACTGTTATTCGACATGTCAAATACCATGAAGTTTCCTATTTTCAAGGGCTTAGGAAGTGAGGATCCAGATCAGTTTTGGTTTTTTACGAAGGATGTGTGGACAACACAACAGATTATGGATGATAACATAAAGAAGCCACAATTGGGTATTGCTCTACAGGATCACGCGCTAACATGGTACGTTAAGTACTGCACTGATAATCCATTGGTGTCATTAGTAGATACTCATACCGCTTTGAACAAAAGAATTCAGTAAGCCTAAGTTTGCCTCGCAATCAATAATTATATTTAAGGAAATCACGATGAGGCCCAGTGAAATTCCCTCAGAGCTAGATCAAAGACTGAGGTACGAAATGTGTGAAGCTAATATGAATCTCATAGATAGTCAGCACCACTATTGCTTTATAGACGTGCTCGTGCCCAACCTAAGGATTTCTTTATTGCAGCAAAAGACAGGAACTTAGGCGAAAGCTCTAGAAATCATGATGAGATTGCATGAAACACCTATTTAGGATGCGTCTTTGGGAGTCCAACAAATTCACTCATAGTTGCAGAACCTTTGTTTGTAATTGCAGAGCTTGAAAAGAGAAAAGGAGGCTAGGACAAAGGTGTACAAATAAGTCTAGTGCATCAAGTGTAAGAGCCAAGGGCATGATAAGGATCATTGCCCAGTCTTTACGAATTATATCACATGGGGGGGGGGGGGGGGGTGATGCCCCTGAGGCAGGAAGCTCCAGAAGGACAAAGTATGGGGCTTGTGCTATGGTGCACTATTTGTCAGGTGGCTAGAAAACATGTCACAAATAATTATCATTTGCTACAAAATTTTGTACAAACAACACAATAATTGTTCTTCGACTTCTTCAAATCGGTGGGCCATGATGAGCATATCTGCTATAGCTATGAACCAATAATGGAAAGGAAATCTACCGATTCAATGCAAGTAGAAACTCACCCTTTGGATCAAGGTGCTGGGGGAGCCCATGGAGGATATCAGGGGCGCAGATGAGACCGAGAAGGAGTAGGACCTGGTTGAGGTCAGGGATAGGTCATTTCGTATAATTGTGGAACACCAGGGCACTACACACAGAAGTGTATGAGTCAGGAACACCCGTCATGTCAATACTGCACTCAGTTTGAACATACAATAGAAGAATACCTTGTGTTGATAGCCAATATTCAGGAGAAGAAGGTGCAACCTTAGCACCCTACCCAAAACTTGTAGAGGATGAAGGCCGAGCTTTGCGAGGAAGATCCAAATGTGAATATCGTGCTGCGAAGTGGAATAACGATTGGTGATCATAAAGGAAAACAACCTAAAGAGAGTGAGTGGGTCTGTAAGGCCCTAGAAATGGAGGTTGAGGTGGATCTAGAGCACGCGAAGGAAACGTTTATGAAGGAAAAGAAAATCTTCGCTGAGGCCTCTACCTCAGGAAGTTAAGACAAACTACTAGCAATCGCTGTACCTACAGAGGTTGACCCTCTGTGCTTACCACCTTCTTGGAAACTTGTATGAAACTACTGCGCGATAGAAAGGTTGTGAAAGGGATACAAGAATTGATAAATAAGTGTGTTGGGAAGGAAAATGCTCCTGAAGGACACCACATAGTCAGAAAGATTGGAAAACATAAGACAAGGACAAGGTGCGGGATGAGGTTCACTGCGCAAATAGGAGACTATGAGATGGACAAGGTTATTTTGGATCGGGGATCTGATGCAAACATTTTTCCTAAATAGAAATGGGAGAGAATGGGGAGACCAACATTGCAGTGGTCTTCGATTCAGTTGAGGATGGTGAACCAGCATAAGGTTATCCTTATGGGATGTCTGCACAGAGTTATCATAGATATAGAAGGTGCGAGATGCTGGCTGACTTAGAAGTGATAGAGATTGTTGATGACAACAATCTATACCCCACACGCCTTGGTATTTATTGGTCTATTAACATGAATGGGGTCATTAATTTGAAGAAGTAGACAATGTCATTTGAAAGGAAATCACTCCGCATTGTAGTACCATTGGACCCTGTAGAAGGACGCGCTATACTGAACCAGTCTACGACTATGAGGAAAGTGATGATGACTTAGATCAAATATACAAAATTATGATGTCAGACCAAGATTGGGTTAATCCAATAGTTGATGGACAGATTGCATGGGACCACGAAAGCTCCTATACCTCAGACTCAGATGAAGAATTGGAGCATTAGCAGAATAGACTGCATGAAGTATTTATGATGCACTGCAATATGATGACAAAACCACTACACTATGTGTCATCATAGGTAAGAAATTTACCTTATTATGATGTTTTAACCAATGTAGATAAGTTTTTGGATGATTTTGAAAGAGAAGTCCTGGAGGATCATTGTTTTCAAGCACTAGATTTGGCACTGTGCGCTACACCCACTCGATGGTGGGGTACGCATAAGGGAAACTTTGATGAATGGCACAATTACAGGAGGATGATGAGGATGTGATTTGGTCATACTAAAGTTCAATTAACTGAAAAATATTATGGGAGGAATGATCCATGTGATCATTTAGCAAAGTGGACTAAAGTCTATGGAACAAAGCCGCAGCCAGAGTGGGTGCACTTATTCTGTCACACTCTGGATATAATCCCTATGAATTGGTACTTGGAGAGAGAGCTCCACCATGGCACCATGAAGTGGGATATATTAAGGAAAGGATTTTTGATGACCTTCAGTTTTGAGGATGGATTCAAAACCATTGATGAGGCATTGTAGGAGGTTAAGGCAACGATCTTCATAATTTTGCATGATCCTTTGGAATTGGTTCAACCAGATTGGAGCACCCAACTGTGCCATGTGCTAGAATTCTATAATGTGACTATTGAAGGGGAGGATGAGGATCCAAGGAATATCAATATCCCAGAAATGGAAGGCCAATGTGAGGTCAAAGGTCCACAGATAGAGAACTCAGATATCACTGCGTCATTGAAGAATAGGATAGTAAACATTAGTACTGAAGAAAAGCCTAAATTTTCAAAGATTAAAGATTATTGGGATGATGCCATAGTGGATAAATTCGTTGAGTTACTCCATGAGTACCAGGATCTTTTTCCTACAAAATTTTTGGACTTGAAAGGCATCATAGATGATTTGGGTGTGATGAAAATAACTTTGAAACCGGACGTGAAGCCCGTTAAGTAGAGGCCATATCACCTTAATCCCAAATACAAGGAAAAAGTATGCTTGTAATTGGACAAGATGATTGAGGCAGGTATTATTGAATCAGTGGAGGAATTTGATTGGGTGAGCCCAATGGTAGTTCAAGAAAAGAAGCAGAAGGGAGAAATAAGGATTTGCATAGATATAAGAAAGCTTAACAATGACTTCATCCATGACCCTTTCCCAACATCGTTTACTGATGAAGTATTGGGTAATGTTGGAGCGCATGAGGCCTATTCATTCACTGATGGGTTCTATGGGTACCATCAGATTAAGATCATGCTTGAAGACAGGAGCAAAACAACCTTCGTGACAAAATGGGGTTGTTTTCAGTATACGGTGATGCCATTTGGACGTAAGAATGCACCAACGATATTATCTCGCGTAGTCATCGCTGTGTTTAAAGAGTTTATTCACAAATTCTTGGAGGTATATTTTGATGACTGGACAATGTTTGGGTTAGTAAAGTGCCATGTAGCCAATCTACACCTAATGTTGGATATGTGCCAAAGATATCAGATCGCGCTGAACCTGAAGAGATGCTTATTCTGTGTCCCCTTTGGAATTTTGTTGGGTCATGTTTTGTGTAAGAAATGACTAATGGTGGATCCTACGAAGGTCACGATAATAGTCAATTTGGAGGCCCCAAGGAGTGTCAAACAGTTGTGTGCAACGCTGGGCCATACTAGGTATTATCAAAAGTTCATTAAGGCTTATGCCCAGATTACCGCACCTATGGAGAAGCTATTGAAGAAGGATACTACATTCTGTTGGGATGAAGAAAGTCAGTGCAGTCTGGATGTATCACAAGAAAAAAGTGGTCAACACGCAGATCTTGGTCTTCCTGGATCGGAAGCAGGAATTCCATGTGCATGTTGATGCTTCATGTATTGTGTTGGGGTAAGTGTTGACACGGGTTGGTGAAGTAGAGATGGATCATCCTATACTGTTTGCAAGTCAAAATTGTAGAAATTTTGAATAATTTAACACATATTCAATGGAGATTATCCTGATCATGTACTATTGCGGAAAACATACACAATACATAAGCTCCTCTACGTTGATCATCAATATAGCGGCATCAATAACAATAAAACATCAAGAGCATTCACACATTAACACAGTATGTATCCCGGGGAAAGCATCTCGCTAAAAACCCCAACTATCTATATATTAATGATTGAGTCATGTAACATTACACAGCATAATACTTCTCACAAGTATCTCCTCCTCTGTTACACACAATACAGCTCAGATCTGAATCAATCAATGGCTCAAATCTCCTTCACTGCTTGCCTGCCTCCGCTGCTCAATACCTGCATGAGAATTGATGATAATTCTAAGGAAACCACGTATTTCCTTGGCTAAATAACGTGAGCACAAGCTACAATGTGGGCAAACTCATTGGCATACTCAATCCCTTGACTGTGCAAGATCTGATGCACACTATAGTCACAACTGATAGCAATCTGATTCTCTAACACCTATCCCTGCTGAATTGAACATGCACTGACATGCAACTGAGTTAACTGATGTATTCATTAGTTGTATTATGAGTTAATAACTTGTGACTTAATTAATAACTAATTCACCCAACTCATCTCTAGTCTATTTGCCAGTTAGACTAAATACAACCAGTTTAACAAAGCTAAACTGAACACAACTCCATCAACTGCAACTCCAGTCCACTAAACTCAACTCACTTGAGTTCTAACTGAAGTCCTGCATGCAAATATTAGTCATCATATAGGTAACCACGTATTTCCTTCTGGGATCTGCATGTACCACATCCGTAGCTCATCCTGAAGTGCTCCAAGAGAATAAGACAAAGTTTATAGTCTAATATTATTATGAGCTAATAATATTTGACTGTTCTATATTTAGACTGAGCAGTCACTCCGCTGTGATCTAAAAATAGAAGTCCATCTATTTTTCCCAACTTGATCAATTCATCCATAAACAACAACGTGCAATCCATAGACATGATCCATATGTCTAAAAATAGACATAGTCTAAAAATAGACTTGCGCCAAAAATAGCCTGCGGGCCCACTTAGTGAAAGCGACTCCTTTCCACTAAGCTCCATCATCTTGTTGCATTCTCAACAAGCATTTCTTGTTGCACACTTTTCAACACTCCTCTCAACAAGAAAAGCTTCCTCTCAAACCCGATCCTGTAACTCTAGAATGTTCTGCATGCAACACATCTGGCCGGTCCACTTGCTCTATCATCAAAGTCTCTGACTGTTATTGCCTCTGTCGACTGAAAACTCTGCATCTCTATGCTCTTCAGTATTTGACTGCTCTAGCCTCTGTCACCTTGATCTCTGACTACATCCGTGCTGCTGCTGGTTCTATCTCCTGGCATTGCATCCGCACTGCACCTCCCTTGGGCTAGAAACATACTTTGATGCTGAAGCTCTACCTGCTGCTAACAAGTGCTCCCTCTTTGACATCTGTGCTACTGCAACATCTTCATGCATCTCGCACCATTGCACACTTCTCTGTGCCACCTAGCACTGTGCAAAACACTTGTGCCTCTCGCATTGCTGCAGCCTGCATGCTATGCGTTGTCCTGGGATTCCCCGCATTGTCGCTCTCTCTGCCGCTCCATCCGCATCTATCTCTACCCAATCAGTCAGTTCCTGCTACTCCACATCGGGGCTCCCGTAGCAAGGTCTCATACAAGAGGTTGGGTACC
>APFE030323462.1:254169-311732 GCA_000404065.3 Pinus taeda
AACGGGAAAACTCATTGGCATACTCAATCCCTGATTTGTGCAAGATCTGGTGCACAACTATAGTCACAACTGATAGCAATCTGATTCTCTAACACCTGTCCCTGCTGAACTGAACATGCACTGACATGCAACTGAGTTAACTGATGTATTCATTAGTTGTATTATGAGTTAATAACTTGTGAATTAATTAATAACTAATTCACCCAACTCATCTCTAGTCTATTTGCCAGTTAGACTAAATACAACCAGTTTAACAAAGCTAAACTGAACACAACTCCATCAACTGCACCTCCAGTCCACTAAACTCAACTCACTTGAGTTCTAACTGAAGTCCTGCATGCAAATATTAGTCATCCCATAGGTAACCACGTATTTCCTTCTGGGATCTGCATGTACCACATCCGTAGCTCATCCTGAAGTGCTCCAAGAGAATAAGACAAAGTTTATAGTCTAAATATTATTATGAGCTAATAATATTTGACTGTTCTATATTTAGACTGAGCAGTCACTCCGCTGTGATCTAGCAGCTGTGGTCTAAAAATAGAAGTCCATCTATTTTTTCCAACTTGATCAATCATCCATAAACAACAACCTGCAATCCATAGACATGATCCATATGTCTAAAAATAGACTTGCGCCAAAAATAGCCTGCGGGCCCACTTACTGAAGGTGACTCTTTTCACTAAGCTCCATCATCTTGTTGCAATCTCAACAAGCATTTCTTGTTGCACACTTTTCAACAAAAATTTATTGAAAGATGAGAATAATTACTCAACGACAGAGTGCGAGAGATTGGCTATGGTGTATGCACTCCAAAAATTCAGACATTAATTGTTAGCATACATTTCAAGATGTACACAAATCACTATGCCTTGAAGTACCTAGTCAATAAGCCTGTGTTGGGGGGGGAAGATATGAAGATGGCTACTACTGTTTTAAGAATATGACTTTGAGGTAATTGTGAAGCCAGGAAGGTTGAATGCAGGACCTGACCATTGGTCGTGGGTTGAAACAGGGGACGAGCCTACTCATTTGGAGGAGGGGCTTCTTGGCACGTAGCTCTTCATGGTACACATAGCAATAACCACTTTACAGATATTATCCACTTTTTGAACACATGGGACGACTCCAGAAGGATACACCAATCAATAGAAGAAATAGTTGGTAGTACGCATGACTGATTTCTCATTAATTGCAGGACATTTATACAAGATGGGTTCAGATGAGATACTCAGACGGTATTTGCCCTATTTTGAAAGAAACAACATCCTTGTCGAGGCTCATAGAGGCGTTGTAGAAGGGCATTATGCAGGAAAGGAATGACACAAAATATTCTATGCTCTAGGTTGTGGTGGCCTACATTACATAAGGATACCAAAGCATATTGTAGGGCTTGTGATGCATGTCAAAGAATAGGCAAGCCATTGCAAAGGGATGAGCTACCTATGAATCCTCAAGTGTCGTCACAACTATTTTAGAAATGGGCTATTTACTTTGTAGGACCAATTCAACTCCCAGGTAAAAAGACAGGGACATGCTATATCATCAATGTGATGGAATACCTGACCCAATGGGTGGAGGCACAGCCTGTGAAGGATTGTACAGGAGCCAAAACAATTAATTTCTTATTTGAATATGTCTTAACTAGGTTTAGCTACCCAAAAGTGTTGATGAGTGATCATGGTACACAGTTCCTCAACAAAACCATCAGCGCGCTGACATAAGAGTTTCAGGTGTATCATCAGAAGAGTACACCATATCATCCTCAAGGTTATGGAATAGTTGAGGCCTTTAATAAGATAGAGAATGCACTATCAAAGGTTTGCAACATGCAGCGAAATGATTGGGACGTGTGCGTACCAACAGTGTTATGGGCATACAAGACTACTTGCAAAAAACTAACTGGTAAGACACCTTTCCGGTTGGTCTATGGCGTAGAAGCTGTGATGATTATGGAATATATCATGGCTAGTGTACACATAGCTTCTTTCATAGGGATGACATATTGTAGAGCCTTGGAAGAATGGATAGCACAGTTGATGGAGCTTGAATATGATAGATTATTGGCTAGATTTCATCAGCAGGTACAGAAGGAACTGAAAAAGCATGGCACGGTCGACAGATCAAGCTGCACACATTCAAGGTAAATGATTTGTTATTATTATATGATAGTAAGTTCAATTAGTTTCTAGGAAAGTTTCAGATGCACTGTTTGGGGCCATATATCATGAAAGAAATCATAGATGGTGGTGTGATTCAACTTTCAAAGTTGAATGAAGAACCTTTTCTGGGAAGAGTGAATGGAAGTCGATTGAAATTGTATGTTGGAGATTTGGCTCAATGAATATATGGTGGCCGAACAATCTTAGTGCTCCAGGTAGCTCTAAGGGAGCGCGGGACTATAAAATACACTACCTGGTTTTGGGGACTACACGACAGGGGTGCTACCCGAAATAGGGTGATGTCACAATACCAGAAGCCATGTGAAGGGAGCTGTGCTATGGAGGGAGATACCACGCAACACAGCCAGAAAATGACCGTTAGATTCACTATTCATGATTTGACATCCAGGAGATGGTTAAGAGGAGTGGGTGGGTGACATTTAAGGCTAAAATCTTTGGAGATCTACCACTAAATTAGCATTAATGGATGATTTTTGGGGGGAACGGTCGGATTTGAATTCAAATTCCCCTATAAATTACACGTTCTAGTCCAATAGAGAACACTTTGAACCCTTCAAGTTTTTGAGCTGTGCTGTCCGTCGCTTACCAATTGTAAGTTTTTATAATATTTGGTCGCAAGCTCTATGTTTAATAATCTAGCCGAGGAAACTAGACAAATCATTTACAACACTGTGTTAGGGCCAAGTGAGACTGTAAGCACTAGAGGAACTATTGCCTTTGAAGGAGTGGCTACAGAAGTTGTGAGCATGGACACTTCGACTCCTATGCCTATGGTGCCGAGGTTCCCTAGGCCGAAGCCTACACTAGTGCGCGAGACCCACAAGCCGAAGAAAGACAAGAAGAAAAGGCTAGTGCCAGTCCGCAAGTCGCCTGGAAAGAACTCTATTACCCAAGCATAGAACAAGGACAAGCAGCCTGAGAAGGTTGTAGACTTGGAGGCTGAAGAGGGCACTAAAGATATAGATGCTAAGGGCACAGAGCCCATCTCCAAGTTTCTAGAGTATATCCTGCCACGTAAAGGGAAGGCGAAGGTAACCAATGACTTGGAATCAAACAAATTCATCATCTAGACTCCCTTGTTGCCCGAAAAAATTACCTTCGAAGGTCTGCGCCTAGCGTAGGTTCCCCTCTTAATGATGGAGGATTGGGACCTGGCTGACCATGAGAGGTTCCCCCACCTCGTGATGGAGAATTACATGAAGCGAGTATATTACATAGACTCCAGTGTCACTACGTTGGAGACAATTCAGTGGATTTGTGGAGTCAAGCAGTCTGGTTTATTGAACTTCATGTGGGTGCCCCACTACCACCGCTCTAACATAAATACCACCTATATATGGTAGCTACTGACTCTGGTGCACGATGAGTGCTTATGGCTTAGTGTGCCTATCCCCATCACATACATGCTTTTCCATAGGATCACGCTCCTGCCACATGAAGGCTGGAATCCGGCGAAGGAGTTTGGCAGAAAGGCAAGCAAGCGAGACTTGGAAAACAAGATGAAGAAGAAATTTGAGCTTCTCAAGAAGCCACGCAGGTACTCCATATAATCCATCAACAACCCCGCGGTGAAAATTGCCACCTAGATACTAGCTGGCAAGGTCATGAGCAAGTGCCACGTGAATGAGATTATGATGCCTGTGATCTCTTTAGTTGCACAATTCATGTAGGGTGTGCAGTTTAACTAGTCATTCTATTTATGTAGCGAGTTCATTGTGAATTGTCGCGAGGCTCAAGATGAGAGCAAGACCTTCCACTACGCGTGGTTGCTGCTCTCCATTATGCTAGTTGCTTTGGAGTTGCCGGAGGATAGTTAGTTTCCTCCATTGGAGGTAGGGTTGTGGGAGGCTACACAGTTTGCCTCCCTTTAGGCTGCGAAGGACCCCACGTGGTTCACAGAAACAATTATTTTCTGGGTTTTGATGAAAGCGAGCATCTGCATCGCCATCAACCAATGCCCATGGTTGTCCCCAACCATGTATGAACAATTTGTTAGAGTATGTAGAATTTAAGGTAGACTTCCACCACGTTTATATCCAGGTGCGGAAGGATCCAGAGAAGAAGTGGTTTGATCTACCATATCTCACCATGGATGATGCGATTAAGGAAGTAATTAAGTGATGGCCACTTATCCGTGGGTAGAAGAAAAGGCACGGGGAGTTCAAAAAATAAAAAGATGAAGTATGCAGCAAAGTAGGTGTTGATGCCTCGAAAATTGCTACAACAACGCTGGGGGATAACCAACCAATCCGGACCTTAAAGCAGCTCCTTTTCCGTTTGGTGTGGTGGCTCTGACTGGTTTAACTAGGTCCAGTTACCTTCTCCCTATTGTTATTGGTTTATGATGTATCTTTACCTACCAATAGACAGGGATATCAGATCACTTCTTCTTGCTGATCAGGCAAGAGAATGACCCTTAAGCTGATTTGGGTTCAGCCAAGCCACAACTAAAATTTTGCCTCTTTGAGGAGAGGACTTAAAAATGTAGAACTTAATCTAAATGCAAGCTTATTCTATGATGCAAGCAAAAGAAACTGATATAAATTCTATCTTAATTAGGCAGATATAGATCTAACCCAACTAAGAGCAAGATAATTAAAGTATTGGGATTTAAATATGCCTTGTTTATAATGAATATCCAATTAATGAAGTAGTTGAATTAACTGATATTATGGATATCAAAACACATCCTATTGAGACCTTTTAGTTGAAATAATAAACCAACAACACTTAGGAAATAGTTCACATAAATGATATTGATTATCAAATCGGTAAATCCAATAATTAAACAATAATATGTGGAAATAGTTCACAACATATTACCATTCAATAAATCAGTTTTAATAAGACAGATTTCTGAGTAAATAGTTAATCAGAAATCAGGATTTATTCCATAAGAACAGAGATACATAATAACAACATTGGGACAAATTACCCATATTGACAATAGTGTACAAAACATGAATAAAATGACACATTCTTGTTATCATAAAAATGAAACTGATATTTGAAATAGTAGTATTAAAAATACCAATTTATTGCATCCATTTCTTTGATCTTGGTCTCCAACAGTCCTTTACATTGCTTAAACTTTTGCCTTCAAAACTAGAGCCACAATAGTGCAAACTCTCCCCCTCGTACATAATTCAAGATACAAAGGAAAAATTCTCAATAATCCCAAGATCTGAGATTTTCTCTCCTCCCTCCTACAACTCTAAATTCCTATTACAATAGTGCTTTTAGAAGTCTAAAATCGTAGAGGAGAGCAGCCCCTAATTACATTATGCAATCTGATATTTATAATATTTTTGAAGGAATTCTTGAGAGGAGAGTTTATTGAAGAGAAATCTGTCAAATCCAATTTTATTTGCTCAAAAATCTTGATCTTCACATACTGGAGCATTCTCATTGATTGAGATTCTTTTCTCCATATTTCTTCCACTGTTTTCCTGCAAAAGAAATCAAAATAAATTAAGATGCAATCAAAATATCATTTCTAACAATTAAATCCAATCAAAATAAATAATTGAAAATAAAATATAAGCTTTCTATTGATGCATGGGATGGTTTGATTGGCCAAGGATATTATTAACCAATGGATCTGCAATTAGAAGAGGATTTGAACAAATGAAAATGAAGAAAATAACTCAGAAAAATGATTTTATTTTCAAAATTCGGAGCTTGATCTTCTGCTGGATTTTTGACTCAATAAATGATTAAATCTGTTAGTGAAACCTCCTCAAAAACGTTCTCCTTGATTTTCTCTTTCTAATGAGCCGTCCTGGGCCTTATTTGGCCAAGTATAACTCAATCTATGAGCCTCCAAAGTTGATGGATCAAATCTGGCATGAATCTGGAAATTCTGTTGCTGGGCTAAAAGATCAAAATTCTCATAAAAAATTAAATCCTAAATTAGAATTTTAATTCATTCTAAATTAATTGTTAATTATAAACTAAACTAATTATTAATAACCTATTTATTAATTTAACTAACTGATATCTAATTAGCCATTTATAAACAAATTTAATTCTAATAAAAACTAAGAAAAAATAATTGAAATGTATATGAAATTCAATATAAAATGAATAAAAGTAATACATATTATTAATTATTTTAATTAATATATATTACAAGAAAAGATTAAGATAAACTAAGATTAAAAAAATATATATTGAAAAATATGTATAGTCGAACCTCATTCGAACCTGACGGAAAATTCAAATTTGAATCGAACTTAATCGTTGTCGAACTCAAATTCGAACTCGAACTGTGTGACATAGGTTTTAATGCCCCATGCCTTATTGAACCATCGCATGTCGGCGATCGGGGAAGGAGGCTATCGGAGGTTTTCAAACTTTGTCATATGCAATAGCTCTGATCCGATCGGGGAATAAAAAAATATTTTAATATTAAACCAATGAATTTGCCATGTGACATGCCTTTTCGCAATCGACGTTGAGAGGGGTATTGGGGATTTAAGAGATGTGTTTATTAAAAAGTCCCGATGCGATCTTCCAATTGCGAAATAATTTTTTATATATTAAATTTTAATTAAATTTAATTAAAAATTATATTAATTTAATTTAATTAAATTAAGATTTAATATCATTTTTTATTTTGAAATTTAGTTAAGTTGTGAAATTATCTAAACTACACTCACTTGGAAAAATAAAAATAATAAAAATAAACTACAACCACTTGAATGTTTGGGTTTTCGTGATTAGGATTTGATTTGGAAATTGGAGTGAATTTCTTAAATCCCGATGCTTAATAATTTGGCTACATAACTAAAATTGGAAAAATGTTAGTAAAAACTCGCTATGGATTAATATTTAAAATGAATGCGTTATTGAACTAATTTATTTACAAAATGCAATATTGTATATTTCATGCATTTTTAACCCAGGCTAGATAAATGATGAGACTTCAAAGGAGTGTCATTTTCAAACCAGTTGACCAAATGAGGCGAAACAAGCGTCAATGGGAAGCTTATAAAAAATCGATTCTAACAAAGCAATCAAAACAAGAATACAAAGAAAATGAAAATTTAATAAAAGCGTACGATAATCAACTAAATAAAAATCTTAAAAGGTGTTTAGCCAAAATTTTAATAGAAAGGGTCCCCATTATTTGAGTTGAGCAAATCAATAATGGGGGGGTTTTGTTTTCACCACAACAGTAGGCAGCATAGAAGTTTGCCGCATAGTGAAGGAAGGAGGCCAAGGAGAAGCCTTGACTAGAAAAGGAGCACACTGCAAAACAATAGGTTGAATAGGAGACACATGACTTTGAGCGAAGTGATAAATCCCCTTCACTCGAAACAAAAGAGGAGAAGCAGTCAGCGCAGGGAGGTCAATGCAACGAGGGATAGAGCACTCCATTCTTGGTAAAGAGATACAAAGAACAATAGAAGGAGGGGTCCTAGAAGAAGACAAAGGCGACTAAGTCACCGATGGATCCCATTACACTGATGGAGGGTGATTTCGATGAGATCGGGGACAAAGTGCGTGACACTACAGTCGAACTGTTGCAGTAGTTTGAGCACCAACTCTTGCAATACTTAGGCCATATTAAAGGATCTAGACTAGTAGAATCCAGGTGGGTGCAGGACAAGTTAGCGTCAGAAAAATAACCCTGGCACTAGGGGCAAGTCAAGCTACAATGCTAGTCAGGATAGTGGATCTCAAGACAATTGCAATACTAGAAGGGTCCCTGTGCATAGAGTTAGCTAATGATAAGATCACCTTGAGCACCTTAAAGAACATCAGGCTCAACATTGCAGCACTCCCCAATGAAAATCTTTACACATTGCTGACATGTGCGATAGCGGAATTGAGAGTGCGGGAGAAGCGCACTCTTAGTTTAATCAGTGAGTACATGGTGAACAATGAACAAATGTTCGCTGAGAAGATGGAGTCCTTGAAGGAGAAGGATACAATCCAGGCATAGATTGCCCAACTAGTGGCCGTGGTTATAGAGGCATACAGGACAGTGCCAGAGTTGCACATACCTGAGGAGGCACCGCTCGAGGCCAAGATTCGGAAGCTAGCTGCGGGCGTCCATGAGGTGAAGGACGAGGTGGAAAGCATTCAATTTGAACTCAACATGAAAATAATAGAACTAGAGCTTAAGTCACCGCCTTTGACTCCGCCCGAATTTACCGAACAACGCGAAGCTACCCTCAAGGAAGGGATAGCTACTGTAGATGATGCGGTCATTAACTGCACATATTTATTCAAATAGGCCATGGAAGTGGTGACGACCCTGCAGGAAGATCCACCGTGCATATATTTAATACCAAGATCCATGAGCTCAATTAGTAGTATGACGAGGTTAGGGTGACGACACACTCCATTGCTACAACAGAGTGCCTCGCAAAGTTGCAGGAGGCAAAGCAGCTCCTTGCACAAGTGGAGGTAGTGTAGAAAAAATAGGTTGTGCTTAAGGTACGGTTGGGCTCTTGGTTGGACGAAACCTACCAAGTCTTAGCCAATATCTAGGAAACGCTGATGAACTTACAACTCACACAATAGAAGATCAAGCTAGCCAATGAAGGACCAACTACAGAGCAACTGGTCGAATAGGTGAAGCAAGCAGCCATGTAGAGCGCGGTTGAAGTAGCAGTTGTGTAGGTGGAGCTAGGGGATCTTTGTAGCAAGATCACCATGGTAGCTGAGTGACTTGAGGGCAAGTCATGACCTTTGTGTTGGGGGCCTATTGGGATGGGGTCCCCTGGGTCAGGTTTGGGGGAAAAGCCCAAATTTTGATGTAAAAAGATGTAAAGTCTTTGCAAATTGTGGATGTGGAGCATGCAGTTAGGTAGGATTCAAAAAGGGTTTTTACCCTCGCTCATGTAAAGTTGAGTCGGTTTTTGAGATCTACCCATGGTCTGTGGACCATGGGATTGTATAAATAGGTGTGTCTTATAGAGTTTATGGCAGATCTATGTTTTTGTCTATGGGTACGAATGAAGAAGTATAGCATAGAAAAGTAGGTCTTAGAGGGGAAAAAGGCTCCACAGCTGAGTGCACAGACCATTGTAGCTGAGTGCGTAGGGAAGTATTGAGTTTGTAAACCTATACTAAAGATCAATAAAGAAGAATGTTGCAAAAATCCTTGTGTTTTATCTCTTTACTTCTGTTATGTATGATTGCGATATATGTTGTGATAAAATGATGTCTTTATAAAATAATGATGCGTTGATGTGTGAAATTACTTGATCTATTTTATTATTTGAACAAAATTAATGTTAAGTGATTACACGAAGATCATAACACTTTCTGTTAAATTTATTGAACACTTAGGTAGATCTGAGTAAACACTGATCTAAAGGTAATCTATGGTGCACGTAAGTAGCTACTTTTCCTGTTCAGGATTTGAAAAAGCTAGTCATAGACCTTCACGAAGCTCTAGAGGTTGATTTAGGTGAGTTACAACACTAAGCCTTAAGGGATTAGAAATATGCGCAAAGGTAGGTCTAGGTTATAAAAATACAACACACTAATCTCTAGATGTGGAAACTTGGTTCCATCATCCCCCCATACTACTTTAGGTGAGACTTCAGTCCACGCTATGAGGATTGATGAAAAAAGGGCTAGTATTGTAGGGATTTTTTCGGCACAACTAACTCTGAACCTGGGTTAGGACCCCCTAAGCCAACAACTTATGAAATCAACTCCCCGCTTCTCAAATATCTGTAAGGCACATACGGGCTATAGTGGGATCTCGTCATGATGTGATGGTTTCGCAACTCTCTGTCACACATCACATCCTTTAACATAATCTTTGGCATCCATATAGACTGTCGATTTCCCTCCTGCGTGACCACCCACAACTCTTGAGTTGCATTCCCATAAGACATATTATCACTTGTGGTATAGGACACACCACTACAACCGCTGATCTAACCCCAATTTATATAGGTGCGTTGTAATTAGCTAGTAATCAGCTCTTCGAACGGCCATGTATCTTCTTTGCATAACTGTGTACTCCTCCGCAAATTTCCCTGTGGCTAGGAAGGCTGCGATCTCTTCAAAATAATCTGGTACTACTTCCACTCTAAATAAATTAGCATCACGCAGCTGGTCATCCAGGGAACCCCTCTTTCTCTTGATTTCAACCTTGAAAGGTGATCAAGCCCAACATTCAATTGACCTAGTTTGACGATTACTTCAAAAGTAAATTCTCAAAAGAATAGCAACCATCTGTAAATTCTCCCCTTGACTACATGCTTGTTGACCACATATTTCAATACAGAGTGGTCTGTAAAGAACTTAAATGGGCCCCCAAGTAAGTAGTTTCTAAAATTTTGAAGAGAGTAGACCATAGCTAGTGCTTCCCTCTCCTTCTCGGTCATGGTGTTATTCTTTTCTGTAGTTGATAATTTTTTGTTGGCAAAATAATTTGGATGGTCCAAGCTTCCTTCTCTCAGCTGTGCCAATAGTGCTCCCAGAGAAATACTGAATGCATAAATATGGACGTGGAATTTCTTATTCTAGTTGTGATAAAATAAAATTAGAGCACTTACCAGCCTCTCCTTCAGTATGTTTAGTGCGACTTGACACTCTTATGACCATGCAAATGCTTCCACCTTCCTTAATAGATTGTCCATTGGCACAGTGATGGAGGCATAGTTGCGGATGAATCTTCGGTAGTATCCAATGTGCCATAATGTTGATTTGAGTTGCTTAAAATTGGCTAGTGGGTTCATGTTGACGATTTACACAACCTTGGCAGGATATATGCATACCCCGTCCTTGCACACAATATGGCCCAGAAGTGTGCCGAATGGAACTGCAAATATGAATTTCTTTAGATTTAAAGATATTTGTAGTTGTATGCAGTGATCAAACATTATCCTAAGTAGGCTTGAGTGTTTCTTTAGCAGGTTGCATACTGTCCAGTCATCCATGTATACCTCCAAGAACCTGTGGATGTAGTCTCTGAATGCTACAATTACAATTGTAGAGAATACTGTAGGAACTGTCTTAAGACCGAATGACATCACATGGTAGGCATATGACCCCAATCTATAGTAAAGGTGGTTTTATCCTTGTATTCTTTATCTATTTTGTCTTGATGGTAGCTTGAGAACCCATCTGTGAAGGAATATGCCTCATTCCCAACGACATTGTCTAGGGCCTTATTGCTGAATGGTGTGGAGAATGGTTCATACATAAAAGCATTATTAAGGTTGCGATAGTCTACATAGAATCTTATCTCTGTGGCATCCTTTTTGTTCTGTATTAATATCAAACTAGCCCTTACTGTCTCATCCACTGAGAAAATAAGTCCCGCCTCTAGCATCTTGCCTATTTCTTTCTTTACCTTCTCTTTGACCCTTGGGTTCAAAAATGTGTGGACCATGCTTAACTGGCTTTGCATCAAGTGTCATCACAATTTTCATTTCTCTTATGTCTCCCTTAATCCCTTTTAGCTCTACAACTGATGAGAGAAATAGATCTTCGTACTCCCTTAGGAGATCGAAAACTTCAAATGTCATTTTTCATCCCAATAGTCCTTGATTGATGCAAGCTTAGGTTTATCCTCATTGCCAATGTTGTGCTTCCACAACTTCACTGGGAGAAAGTGTGGAGCATCCTATGGGTCCCTCATGTATAACTATCTCCCCTTCAATTTCATGGAATGTCAGGTGTTGTAACCCTTCTAGGTCATCCTCATCTGGTTCTCTTTCCACCTTCCCATAGGCCATTGCCTTCAGATATCCAAACTCATAGAAATATTGTAAGATTATCTAGTCTATGCATCCATCCCAGAGTTGGCCTGATGTAAGGAGGACATGTTTGATAGCATATAATGCTTTAGTTAGCCTTTTATCACTGTCCCTGAATGAGAAACTGTAGAAATTTCACCTGTAGAACAAATCGATATATGCAATGTCCTAAAGCATAATACTTGTTCTACTTCTACAAAACATTAAGCAGAAGCATAATCGAATTCATAAGAAACATCAAGTAGAAACATGCATAATTTATCAAGAAAAATAATCACACAAAACACAAGATATATCCAGGGGAAAGCACTAGCATAAAACCCCAATCATGTATTATCAATCAAGTGGAAATCCTCTTCATAATACAAAAGGAATTAGCTCTCAAGCTATTCATTCTCAATGAACTATGAATATATGAAGATATGTCTTATGAACCAACCAAGCCTTGTTTATATAGGCTTTACCTATGGTCCTTACGTAGTTATCTTAGGAAATAATAGCAAAAGCATATGCTATTAATTCCAAACATACCAAAATAACCAATGGTCCAACTACGCAATCCTTGAGGACACTAGTTCCTCAACCATGCAAAAACTACTTACTAGAAATGGTCAAGCATCTGATAGTACATTGTCCCACATCTGATCTTAACTGGGTCTCTGACAGAACTGACATGCAACAGTTATCCATGAGTGAATCCTCAGTTATCTAAAATAATAGTTGTCATATGCATGCAAGCATTAACAAACTATATTTTATTATTTTAACAACTTGTTGAAATAATCTAACTGGACTTGACTAGTTAGAACTAAGTCAACTGATTCTCTCATTATAGAACTCATACTTATTCCCTCAATCACTAGAGGAAATTATGGATAAATTCCTCAATTAGTGTGACAACTCATGTGCATGCTCAGAAAGACTTCAAATTCGAATTTCCTTAAATAGTTAACTCAACTGAATTAATTAATTAATATTTCCATTTGCTGTTAATACCAAAATTAATTTTACTTCCTATAGATAGACTAGGGACTGCTATAAATAGGAAGGGACCCAAAAATGCTATTTTTAGAACTTTTTATTTTTAGTAGTTTCACCTCTCATCAATGTGGCCAATGACCTCACTGGCCAAACTGCTATTTTTAGACATGCTATTTTTAGCAGGTCTATTTTTAGCACATTCTAAATTTAACATTTCTTGTTGCACATTTTTCAACACTCCCTCTCAACAAGAAAGGCTTTCTCTCGAACCCGATCCTGTAACTCTGGAATGTTCTGCATGCAACACATCTACCTGGTCCACTTGCTCCAACAACACTTGGAACAAAAACACTCCCAATTGACAACTCTGTTGGGCTAGGAACATACTCTGATGCTGAAGCTCTATCTGCGGCTAACAAGTGCTCCCGCTTGACATTTGTGCTACTACAACATCTCCATTGCACACCTCTTTGTGCCACCTAGCACTGTGCAAAACATTTGTGCCTGTCGCATTGCTGCAACCTGCTAGCTATGTGCTATCCTGGGATTCCCTGCACTGTCACTCTCTATGCCACTCCATCCACATCCGTCTCTACCCAATCAATCAGTTCCTACTACTCCACATTGGGGCTCCCGTAGCAAGGTCTCATCCAAGAGGTTGGGTACCTCAAGGATCTTGCCCCTCCTCCTTGGGACGATCACTCTATATCGCCCCACCTCCTACCTGGAGGTATGGCTACATGTGATCCCTCAGCCCACCTGGCTCAAAGTTTCCTCCTACTGGAGGTCTCTGCATGAGTAGATGTCTCTACTCAATCTCCACTCAGCTTCCCCTATTGTGGCTGCTCCACAACCTCCTGAAGCTGTTGCACCAATCGTGGCTGCTCCACAACCTCCTGAAGCTGCTGCACCAATCGTGGCTCCTCCATAATCATCTAAGACTTCTTCAGGCTCTGCATGTTGAGAGGTAATATACCCTGCCTCTCAACCACCAAGTCTCCATCAGTTACCTTGCTGCTCAAAGCTTTGCATGCATCTTGAACCTCAAGAGAATACAGGTTCTTGACCCGTGAACCAATCTGCTTCACCTGTCTAGTGATGATGTGTCTAAGGAAAACCTTTCCCTTACTGAAGACTACATCATAGCCTCTATCTTCCAGCATCGTGGTTGACACCAAGTTTCTTTTCAGTCCTGGTACATACTTGACATTGGTCAAGGTAAGGCAAGATCCATGCTCCCTCTGAAAAATAACCATGCCTACACCTGAGACATTATACTTCTCATTATTACCCATCGCTATGAGTATCTCGAGATCTTTCTCCTCCAAAGTACTGAACAAACTCTTATCGCTGGTCATGTGGAAAGAAGCTCCACTATCAAGAAACCAACCACTTCCCACCATGGATGAAGCCATGCATGCGAAGAGTGTGAAATCCAACTCAAACTATGAAGCAAGTGCCTCACCTTTAGATCCTTCCCTGGATCCCTTCTTGGATTTCCTCTGTGGACAATTTGCAGCATAATGGCCTACCTCATGACAATGAAAGCATCGCACTTTCAATTTGTCAACCTTCTTCCCATCATTAGAAGAACTGGATTCAGAAAAAGAAACCTTCTCCTCCCCCTTCTTCACCTTACTCGCTAAGCCACAGTTCTCCTCATCATGCATGGATGAAGAACTGTCTCTGGTGCTTTGTCTGATATCCTCTTGCATAAAATCCGACCATATTCGTTCCCAATCTAGTAGTTTCTCCCTTCCATTCGCTAAGTCTAGGTAACTATGCCAGCTCTTAAGAAGGCCAAGGAGTGCTAGACTCACCATATCCACATCTGATGTCATGACCCCTACACTTGCATGCTCATCCCTGCATGTTATGAGCTTGGTTAGATACATAGAGATCATCTCATCCCTTTCACACTTGATCTGTTGAAGTTTGTCCTTCAGTTCCAACTTCCTCTGATCACTGCTATTCTGATATAAATCTTTCAATGTTTTCCACATTGCATGCGGAGTCTCCTTCCCATGGAGGCTCGAGACAATGTGATCTCGCACTCCCTCCAAGAGAATTCTCCTAGCTCTAGCCACACACTTCCTCCATTCCACCTACTCAGTCTTGTCAGTAGGCTTAGGAATTTCTTGATCAATGAAATCCTTAAGGCCATTATCTTCCAAAACTGGCTCCATGCGATCCTTCCAAGCTATATAGTTTGAGTTGCCATCAAGGGCATACTCAAGCCTCAAACCATAGAACGCCATCGATGAAATAGATGTGATAAGAAATTGAGATCCATATCCCGAATAATAAGCTTCGAATTTCTCTTGCTAGTATACTGTTGTTTCTTGATCACCTGTGCTCTGATACCATGTAGAAATTTCACCTGTAGAACAAATCGATATATGCAATGTCCTAAAGCATAATAATTTTTCTACTTCTACAAAACATTAAGCGGAAGCATAATCGAATTCATGAGCAACATCAAGTAGAAACATGCATAACTAATAAAGAGAAATAATCACACATAACTCAAGATATATCCAGGGGAAAGCACCCAACATAAAACCCCAACCATGTATTATCAATCAAGTGGAAATCCTCTTTACAATACAAAAGGAATTAGCTCTCAAGCTATTCAATTCTCAATGAACTATGAAGATATGAAGATATGTCTCATGAACCAACCAAGCCCTATTTATATAGGCTTTACCTATGGTCCTTACCTAGTTTTCTTAGGAAATAATAGCAAAAGCATATGCTATTAATTCCAAACATACCAAAATAACCATTGGTCCAACTACGCAATCCTTAAGGACACTAGTTCCTCAACCATGCAAAAACTAATTACTAGGAATAGTCAAGCATCTGATAGTACATTGTCCCACATCTGATCTCAACTGGGTCTTTGACAGAACTGACATGCAACAATTATCCATGAGTGAATCCTCAGTTATCTAAAATAATAGTTGTCACGTGTGTGCAAGCATTAACAAACTATAGTTTATTATTTTAACAACTTGTTAAAATAATCTAACTGAACTTGACTAGTTAGAACTAAGTCAACTGATTCTCTCATTATAGAACTCATACTTATTCCCTCAACCAGTGGAGGAAATTAAGGATAACTTCCTCAATCAGTGGTACAACTCATGTGCATGCTTACAAAGACTTTAAATTTGAATTTCCTTAACTAATTAACTCAACTGAATTAATTAATTAAAATTTTCAACTACTGTTAAGACCAAAATTAATTTTACTTCCTATAGATAGACTAGGGACCGCTATAAATAGGAAGGGACCCAAAAATGCTATTTTTAAAACTTTCTATTTTTAGTAGTTTCACCTCTCATCCAATGTGGCCAATGACCTCACTAGCCAAACTGCTATTTTTAGACATGCTATTTTTAGAAGGCCTATTATTAGCACACTCTAAATTTAACATTTCTTGTTGCACATTTTTCAACAGAAACTACTAATAAAATGGCTACTAGGGCATCCCAATCCCCTGTTTACCTCCTTATTTCTTCTTGTATGTATCAGGCTTTAGGAAATATACCCAATGTGTGTATGAACCCGTGCACCCAAAGCTCTTCTAGAACCCCCTCTCGGTTCCATCTGTTTTTATAGTTTTCTACGTGTTGCTAGGGATTAGATTCCCCCCTATATTTTGCACATCCCTGCTGGTATTCCCCCACATGTTTGAATATTTCCTTCATATCTCTCTTAATTCTTTCTAAGTCCCAAATATTATTACGGTGGACCCCCCACCATCATGCTCGGGTTGCTTACAACACAACATCTAAAAATGGTATTCTATGTTCCTCCCCTACGGCTACATCGAATTTATTAAGGAATAAATCGATTGAGTCTATACCATTGAAAATGGGAAATTCTCTTACCTCTCCTCCAATCTAATTGACATGGCACACCATAACACAATGTCTAGTGTTTAACTCATATCCGCCTTGCTACCAAGCATCCCATGCAGCTTCTGAACCAAACTTAGAGCTCTAGATACTCCTACAACTAACTAATCCTTCAGCTGTTGGGTTTATGTAATATTCTCTCTTACCCACTGTTAACCTGTAGAGTTGGTCTAACATCCCTGGATCTTCTTTGTCATCTATAGATTCTATGAATTTGGGCCCTTGGTATGGTTCTAGTGGTTGGATGACTCTTACCCCCTCTACTTCAAAGATCATCAACTCCTTTTTTAGATATGTAATGGTATACTTTTCATAGGCCCAGTCAATACCTGGTAGTGTGGACTAAGGATATTTGTCCCCCATTATATCAATCACTTCAAAATCCACATGGTTTTTTACCCCTGCTACATCCACCTCCATGCCATCAAGTCTCCCAATCAGAAGTATAAAATATTGATTGACCATGCACAACTGGATTGGTGAGAATGTTAGTTGAGGTTTCCCCATTTCCTCGCACGCCTTTCTTGGTAGGATGCTAACATCATAACCTAGGTCTAACATAGCGTCCTTGATCTGGAATCCAACAATCTGAGCATCAATTCTGAATTCCTTGCTCGTTCTCCTCTTATTTATCCTTACTCTCCTAGTGTGCCTTTCAGGCAAGTTGGCAGAGATTTCCCTCCCTTCAGTTCCTTATTCCAGTATGGCTACCCCCAATATTTTCCATAGTTGCCCCAACATCTTCTCATCGTTGACAATCTATAGGAATAACTTGAACCATTCCTCAATATATTTGGTATTGGTATATTTTTGAAGATCTAAATGCTTTTCCTTATGAGATTCTATTTGTTCTCTTGATGGTCCCGTGCCTTTAGTCAGATTGTCAAACAATTTGGTTTCTTTTTTGTAGTATTGTTTTTGTTTCTTAGATTTATATGTCTGCTTTGGCGAGGCTACTTGGATGATTGTGGGTTGGTTTTGAGCACCTTGTTTATCTCCAGTCTTCTTGCCGCTGTGGGTAACTATGTTTATGTTGGAAAATGGGGCTACCTTTGTAACCCTAGGTTTTCCATTGATCATATTCATCCCCGGTTTCTTGTTCCACTCTTCCCATCATGTGATCAACTCCGTGAAATCCCGTGTTGCGTGGGCATTGACCCAACACTATGAGAACTAGTTTCTCCTTGGTAGGTGCTATCCCATGTGACTTGTCCCTCCTGGTCACAGTTGTAATAGTGGGTGGGTCCCCTACCCCCCACCCTTCCTCCTCTCATTCCTCCTCCTTCTCGCCCACTGCGAGTAGTCTCGTTGATCTAGAAGGTAAAACAGTCTAGACAATCTGTTAATTCATCCAATGCTCAACACTAGTCAATGTGATGGGCTGTGGATGAACATAACTCACAATTTTTGTATTTGGGACATTCGAATACTTATGCAATATCGAGCAAAATCACTGTGAGTGTCAATACCCCCCTACACACTTCACAACACTCTGTTTGGGTGTGGCCAGAAAATGTGCCTTGTGACTTCTGCTGTAGGAGAGGCCCCCGATGGTCCCCTTGGCCCTAACGTGGCGCCCATGCCCCTCACCCTCGGGCACTCCATGGCAATGTGACCCTCCACTAGGTAGTTGGTACATCACACATTTGGTCTTGCTGGGTGGGCTAGCTGTAGATATTTCAAATTCTCTGTTAAACTTGAAATTTTGTGTTGAAGACCCAAGATAGAGGGGTCATGTGAAGTAGCTCCCCCTGATATTCATGAAGATACTCCACCATAGCCTCTATTTGAGTTGTATTCTCTAGGGCATCTTGTAGTGTCTCGATTTTCTGTTGTGTTAGCGATGTCCCGGTGAGGGGTAATAGGGATTTGATGAATTGATCCCTCTAGTGATTTGGGTCTATGGTATATTTGAGCTTACCAATTGCATATTTAAAACTTTCCATTAGTTATCGACAGTTTATCCCTCTCATTGCTTAATTTCCCATAGCTCTGACAACCATTGCTGATCCATCTGGGGAAGTTTGAATTCTTGTAGAAACTCTTTTTTAATCTCATCCACCATTGGGTTCTGGTGTAACTCTGACCACTTGGTGAACCACCTTAAGGCCCTTTCCATGAGAGTGGTATGAAATTCTATCATCTTTAGATTATCAGGTGTCTGGAGAGCCCTCTAAATAGCGTCACATAGGTACCAGTGTTTCTCCACGTCTTCATTCCCTCTACTGGAAAATTCCAGCTATCTTGTAAATGACCCCGCCATTATAGATTGCTTTCACACTAGAAGCAAAAAACCTTGTGATCCTAGCTATTGAGATCCTTGTAATCCCAAATTACTATTACTACTATTTCCATTATTACTAGTAGTACCAAGCTTATAGTTAATAGGCACACTATGCACTCTTATCGTCTTAAGAATCTTAGAAAGAAATTTACCAGGGTTGTTGTAGAGTACCAGGGGAAGGTTGGGGGGGAACACTACGTGAGCCTCTGGGAATTGGATATTTAATTCTTTCAGACACATCATCCTCCGCCACCAATCTCCTCATCACAAAGCAAATCTCATCCTCAATGTCTTCCTCTGAGTCAACTTGACCAATTCCATTGGACCCTTCCTTTGCAACTAGTGAGGGAATGCTCCTATCACCCTCTCGAATTCTGACAGTCCTAGCTGTCTCTATCCCTTTAACCAAGTTCTTCTCCTTCCCGTATTTCTCTTTTGGGAAACTCAACACCTCTCCTGCTTGGTGTAGTTCCTCTGACTGCCTTTAACTCACCCGCGTGGCCCATTCCTACCATTTCTCTACTATCTATGCTCTTACTTCCATGCTAGGTACCATCTGCCCCCTTAGATCCTTCCCCTAGTACCAGGGGTTTACGTTGCCATGATTGGAATTTGGAATATAAGCGTGCCTTCTTCCACCATTAAGTCTTTAATCCAAAGAGGTACTTCTTTCAAGAACTTCCCTCTTAACCTCGCTCAAAACATAACGTCGAATTTTGAAAAGGACTGGTGGCTTTCTGCTGTGAACTCAACAACATACCCCTCCAGTGTAGTTTTCACCTAGAAATATACTACTCTTGTTAGATCCATGTCAAGATGGTAGAGCACCACAACATCTGCTAGAGTCCAGTCGCAATGAGACAATGTCTGTCCTGCCAACCTTCCCTTCACTTGCAATCTCTGAAACCAGTTGTACAGTTCCTTAGGAACTTACGCCAGAAGTTCTCGTACTGATCACTTACAACCTCTTAGTATAGAACTTCGTCTTTCAATTTCACAGAAATTCAGTGGTGAAGTAGATCTTGTTGAAATAAAAACTGATCCACTTGGTCATCCCACCAGTTTCATATTTCATTCTTAAAAATCCTCGATACCATATTCTGAACCCTCCTTTTTTATTTCAAGTCGTAGCAACGAAACCATTTATTGGCACAAAAATGACATCAGGGTTGAGGCCCTAGGTTCAGGCACAAGGGGCCAACAAGGCTCCACTATAGTCTAGAGCAACGCCGAAATTTTCACTTTACCTAGAGGGGGTAAGGAGTCTCACCCGAGGCGTGCCGCCACTGAATTTAGATGAGGGTGGAATTAAACACCAAAGGAGTCATAAAAATAGAAGAGACCAAGATAGAATAGCTTAACATCTGTATTAACCCAATCACAATGATCTAGTCATGCCATATTGGGAAACTATATAACCATATGCATTCATTAAAATTTGTAAAGAGTCAACACAAAGCTTAAGGAAACCAAGTGGATTTGAACCGTCTTCTCCATTAACATAACATAAAGTGGCACATAAGGCTCAAGGCCTGAACATCAACAACATGAATAATATAACTCGCATAAAGAGATACAAATAGGACCACAGAGTTGTTCAAATTACTCTGCAACATAGGAACAATCTAACCATCACAAGATCACTCGACTGACTAACAACAATCATCCTTCACTCTTTATTCTTCTTTTTATCCCTTGCCATGTGCTTAGGCTACTAGTTCTACCTTCCTTTTGCTCGACTGCCTTCATTATTGGCTTCCTCTGTTCTTTCCTTGCACGACTTTCCCTACTTCTTCTAGCCAAATTTACACGACTGCACGTCATCTTTTAGTTTTTATTATTCCCTTGATTGTGAACTCCACAAATCCAACGGTCATCTCCGACACTTGTCATCAGCTTCTTTCTTCAAAAATTCTCAAAACGAAGACCCCAACAATTAAATATCAATATTTTGTGAAGATATGGAAGAAAGAATTCAACAATTTCTAATCTAAATTTAAACAAGAATGCAAAAAATTACAAATGTAACCATAAATATAGAGATGCGAAACAAATAACACTTCCTATCATTAATATCAAATAATGAAATATGCTTACAAACATAATGGAAATGAGACTAACTCGAGTGATGGTAGCTTATCTCTCATAAGTGATGTGGCAACTACATGCCTTTGAACTAAGTTACAATGAGTCTCAAGGGCCTTTTTAATATTGAACCATAAGAGAAAACCCTAAACAACAAAAACCCTAACCCGAGTAGATGTAACACCAAGAGTTTATGGGCCCCGTCAAAGTCAGTTGGGAAACCAACTTCCTGGGGTCGTAACTGGGTCATATTATCTCCATTTAACGCACATGATACCTCGTTTGAAAGATATCTTCGAGGACTACAACTAAAAATGAGATTTTTAGGAAATCACATATTGCCAAAAAAATCATTTAGGGCCTCAAAATGGCTCCGTAAGTTCAAGACCCGAAAAAATGCCAAAAATAGTAAAATGTGCTACAATTAAGGAAACTGAAAAAAAACTAACAGAACAATGGTCAGGGTCCAAGTGGAATAGGCAAGTGGAGAACCAATATCTTCCTAGATCATTCCTCCCCCCTTAGGAAGCAATCATATCCGTTGCATTGAGTTCCTGCATAAGATGAGGAAACTTTTGCTGAACTTGGTCCCTAGTGAGGCATTTTCCTTGGTGCAAGAGTTGGCCAACTTTGACAACTTGATACAGTTGGATCTTCTGCTCGTGAGTGCTCTTGATTTCCTTGTCCATGATCTAATCAATTGCAGCTTGTTCCATGCAGTATGGATTTAACTTTGTTGGTGTGAGATTTTCTACAATTTCAGATGTGTCTAGTAATGGTGGAAAGTATGACCGAAGGCGATCCACATTGAACACTGGGTGCATGCCAAGGAATGGGGGAATTCTAAGTTCGAAATCATTATCTCCCACAACTTTGGTGATGGTGTATGGCCCATATCGAAGCGAGAAAATATTGCGGTGGGGCCCAGCGAGGTGCCCCATTTGCAAATGTAACCAAACTTTATCGCCCACATAGAACTTATGTGGCACCCGATGTTGATCATGCCACTGCTTTTACTTAGCATTAGATTTGTCTAATATGTCATGGACCTATTGGAGGATGTGTAGAATGTGCTCAATGAATATATTTTTCTTGTCAGCTTCAGACTAGACCTGAGCTGAATTTGCCGGAGTCACTGCAAATGGTATGGCCACATCAATGGGACATAATGGCTGGAATCCCAAGCCCACCTAAAAAGGGTTGGAGCTAGTCGAGCTATGGAGAACCTAGTTGTAGCTGTGCTAGACATAGGGGAGGCCCTCATCCCATGTGCATGGATTCTTTGAGTTGTACATGTGTAGAATGTGTACGATCATCCTGTTGACAACCTCTGTATGGACATCAGTTTGGGGATGGAAAGTTGTGGACTGAGTGAGCTTCGTGTCCAACATCGACCAGAGACTGGACCAAAATGTACTGAGGAACCTGTTGTCCCATTTGAGATGATAGACTGTGGGACTTGTGTACCCACACTCGTTCAAAGAAGAGTTTAGCAATGGCTTCTGTTGTGATACTCTTCTTGCAGGATGCCATAATGGCCATCTTCGAGAATCTGTCGATGACCACAAAAACAAGGTCGATGCCATGCTTGGTAGAAGGAAGGCCTGATATGTAATCCATGGATATGGATTCCCAAGGTCAACTAGGGGTAGGCAGCGCAGTATAGAGACCTTGTTTATTGATGGTTGGTTTGACAATGGTGTAGGCAGTGCATGATCTTATATACTTCTTAAAATCTTATCGAAGATTCAACCAATAGAAATACTTCTGTAGTACTGCCACCATTTTCTCGACCTTGAAATTCCCAACGACTCGATTGTAGTGCACTTCCAAAATCATTTTCACATGCTCAGTTGTAGGAACACAAAGGGGTCCCAAGTGGCATAACATAGCATCCTGGAGCTGAAAATCTGGAACTTGTTGACCCTCCAAGAGCATATGGTATGTGTGGCCGAATTCTAAGTCACTTTTGTAGAGAAGTGGCCAATTAGATGTCTCATGCCCACAAGATTTGACCACGGTGGTTAACGCCATGATCGGTGGTCGTCTAAGGCAGCCTCCAACATTATTTGTGCTACCCTTCTTATACTTGATATTCAAATGGAATTGTTGTAGGTATGTGGACCACTTTTGATGTTGATCATTCTACAACTTCCCTTGTGTCTGTATGAACTGCAGGGGTCAGTGGTTTGTGTGGATGACTATTTGCTTTCCCAAAATGTAATTCTTCCATTGTCGATGGGCCTACATAATGTAATACATCTCTTTGTCATAAGTAAGATACTTCCAGACTATGTCTGAAAGTATCTCACTATAATATGCCACTAGATGACCCTGTTGAGTAAGGACTACCCCAATAACATAGTCAGAGGCATCTGTATCGATCTCAAATGGTTGTTTCAAGTCTGATAATGTGAGCACTGTTGCAGAGAAGAGGCAATGTTTCAACTCTGCGAATTCCTTTTGTTGAGATTCAGATGAAAAATAATTTTTATTTCTCTCCTCCTTTGGTGACTTGACTCAAGGGCCTAGTGATATGAGAGAACCCCAACATGAACCTATGGTAGAAATTGGCAAGACCTAGAAAGATGCAGAGATCTGTCAGAGTGGTTGGGGATGGCCAATACCGAATGACTTAGATCTTGGCTGGATCCACATGCACCCCCTATTGATCAATAATGTATCCAATATACTGAACCTAGGTCATGCCAAAAGTGAATTTCTCCAAATTGGCACACAACTTGTGCCACCGTAGTGTTTGGAGAACCTGTTGGATGTGGTGGAGGTGCTCTTCCTAATTCTAGCTGAAGATTAGGATGTGATCCAAGTATACCACTACAAATGAGTTGGTGAATGGCCAAAATATGCCATCCATTAGCCTCATGAAGGTTGCAGGAGCATTCATCAACCCAAAAGGCATAACCAACCATTTGAAAATGCCCTCCTTGGCTTTGAAGGAAGTCTTCCACACATCAAAGGGTTTGATTGGTACCTGGTGATATCTGGACTTGAAGTCAATCTTGCTGAAATATTTTTCCCCATTGAGTTGGTCCAGAAGGTCATCAATCCAAGGGAACAGGTAACTATTCCAGATAGTGATCTTGTTCAGTGCCCGATAGTCAATATAGAGTCTTGAAGTCCCATCCTTCTTCTGTACCAACACAATCGAGCTCCCATAGGGCATTGAACTCGGCCAAACATGACCTTTTTGCAACAACTCCTAAATTTTCCTCTTGATTTCATCGTTCTCCAAAATGGAGCACCGATATATTGGTCCATTGGGTAAAAATGCACCTCAGGTCAGATTGATGGGGTGCTTGACCTGACAGTGTAGAGGCACCATTGTAGGGGAGGTGAAGATGTCCTCGTACTCCTCCATGATCTTGTCCATCTGTTGTTATCGTGTGGAGGGGCTCTGCTGGGAGGTCATGTCCACTGCCTTCTTCTTTCCTTGAGGATGTATCATCATGAAAAAAAATTTCCCAGTTGTTGAAATGAGCTTACTGCATTGTTTTGCAGTAAGAGAGATGACGATAGGCGATGCTACCTCCGGTATCCTGTACAAATTATTTCACAATGTAAAGATAACAACATGAGGCCTTGACTCACACACAACATGTCACTTCCACAAGTATGGTTGGCCTAATAATACATCACAAACATCAAGGGGAGTAGCATCACATAATACCTCATCTGTGAAGGGCATGATGCTATATGGAAGGCAACATTGTTGGCTCATGCGTAGATCCCATCCTTGGTGAAGCCACTCGATGGTGTACAATGATGGGTGTGCTATGGTCAATAAGCCTATCCACTTCACGACCTCTGCTGCAATGATGTTCTTTTGGCTCCCTATGTCGACAATGAACTATATCGAGGAACCTTTTACCCACATCTGGGAGTGGAAGAGACACTCCTCCTCCTCTGGATCTTCGGGTTCCTCCTTGTGGATCTTTGTGGTGGTGAAGGTGGCATTGGGATCCACATCAATAATGTGCTTCCCTCTATCATTCCCCTTGTTGGGTTCTGACTCAGAGTCAGAACATGCATTTGATTTTGAAGCCTTCAGCTCGGCCACAAGTGACTTCTTGGCCCAACACTCACTTTTGTTGTTGGTGGAGCTCTTATGGAGCTCACACCACTTTCTCATCTTGTTATTCAGCTTCACAGTGTTGTCCTTTACGTGTGGCCTTGGTAGGTGGTCCTAGGACATGCCACCTTAGCTTTGTCCTTTATTATATGGTTTGGGGGCACCTTTCCCTTGCTTTGAATTTGTAGATCCAAAGTCTTTCTTCTTTTGTTTAAACTTTTGCTCGATCTTGACGACGTATCAATACGCCATGGCAAGCGAGGAGATGTCCAGGAACTCCTTCTCGTCTTGGATGTATTTATGTAGGAAGCCGTGGTACTTGAGTGCCAAATGTTTCTTAGAATCCTTGATACCCACTTCGTTTGAAAGGTATGAAAAACATTGGTAAACTCCGACACATCTTGGTCTCTTCTGTGCCGTAGCGTGATCCACTTTATATATTTGTCCTCGTAGCTCCCGATAGGGTAGTACTACTCCTTGATGGAATCCCAAAATGAATTCCAAGTGGGAGCAGCTAAAAAAAGTGAGGTCGTACTTTCATCCTTCTGTTCACAATAGGTTTCCCACTAGTCCTTGATGTGGGGGGCGACTTTGAGAAGAGAAAAGGTAATCTTTTCCCGGCAGGAAAAATCATGAACAAAAAAATATCCTTCTATCAGATTCAACCATTTATCTACGACATCTACATCTATTTGGTACTCAAATATGGGAATGTCAAAATTTAATTGTACCTTAAAAGGTGTGGAGCATCCAGAGTGGCTATTGGATGTGGATGCGCCGTCGGTGGGCAACCGTTGAAGGATATGGGAAAATTTATCTATCATCGTGCTCCTTTGTTTCTTGAGGGCCTCCTCGAGCAATATTTTGATAGGATATCTTGATCTCTCGCATTTTTTTCTTCCCCCATGGGAGGCTGTTGGGATTTACGAAGCTGGTCTTACAAAGGTTCGACAAGTTCGAGTCCTAACTCCTTATATCCCGACCTCGTTGGGGACATGCAAAGAAAAATAGAGAAAGAGAAGACCACTCTAATGCTACTAATCTGAATTTAAACATGAATGCAAAAAATTATAGATATAACCATAAATACAAAGATGCTGCAGAAATAACACTTCCTTTCATTAATATCAAATAATGAAATATGCTTATAAACAGAATGGAAATGAGACTAGCTCAGGCGATGGTAGCTTATCTTTGAGAAGAGATGTATGGCTACATGCTTCTAAACTGAGTTGCAAGGAGGCTCAAGGGCCTTTTTATTATTGAACAATAAGAGAAAACCCTAAACAACCAAAACCATAACCCGGAGAGATGTAACACCAAGAGTTTATTGGCCCCGTTGGGGTTAGTTGGGCAACTAACTTCCCAGGGTCGTAACTGGGTCATATTATCTCCATTTGACGTGCATGATACCTCATTGGAAATATATATCCGAGAACTACAAATCAAAATGAAATTGAAATTAAATCACCCAAAGGAGTATTGTAAAAAAATGTCGTTTAAAGCCTCAAAACAGATCCTGAAGTTGAGGACTCGAAAAAATTTCCGAAAATAGTAAACCGTGCTACAATTAAGGAAACTAAAAAAGAATTGATAGAAAAATGGTGAGGGTCCAAGTGGAATTGGCAGGTGGCCACCAATATCCACCTGGATCAATGTCTATATTCCTAAGAAGACAAGGATGGGGGTTTGTAGTACATGTGGTTCTCTTAAATAAAAAATGGATAAATGTCGAGGGGCAGAAAGAGGTAAGCATTCATAACGTTATTTTTTAAAATTGTACAATCCTCAACTATGAAAATGCATTTATTAATAGGTTTCTTTTATGTTATGTGTAGATTCCATTGTCAAATCACTTCAAAAGCATCATGAACAACAAACAAGTGAAAGGAAAAAGTTGTACAAGCATCGAAATAAGTGTTATGATAATCCAAATAAATATTTGGGTTTGATAATTTATGGTATGAACCAAAAGAAAATAATTCTACCACATTTTTTTCACATACCCAAAAATTTACAAGATGAAAATTTTATTCTTTTTCACTTGGTCGGTTGTATGGTCTTCAATGGGAAAATGTTGCCAAGGGTTTACTTCACAACTCCAAATATTCATAATTATGCAAATATGACAATAACCATAATTCATGATGTGCTTTCTCATTGGTATGGTAATCTTCTTGAAGCTTTGTATCTACAATTGGACAACACGTATCATGAAAACAAAAATCAGATTGTTTTTATATATCTAAACATGCTTGTTGAATTGAGAATTTTTCAAAAGGTAAAGGTTGTCTTCCTTCTTGTTGGGCACACTCATGACCATATTGATTAGATGTTCAGTCATTTTTCAGTAACATTGAAAATGAAGGCTGTTGGGAGATTTCCATCATTAATTGAATGTATTAAGAAATCATACATGCCAAGGCCTATTTTTCATGTGTTGGAAGAAACTGTTGACATATAAAAGTTTATTCTAGGATCGCATGGTGAGGAGAAATGCATTGAACAACTTAATGACATTAGCTTCCAACATCAATTTTGTATCAATAAAATTGATGGGAAAACATTAATATGGGGCAAGAAGTATTCAACTACTGCAAAATGGGCGCCGTCATTAGGTTTGGCATTTTTTAGGTTCATTCCATATTATCCAATATTTGCTTCAAATATATTGTTATTACAATCAATTTCTGAAGTTCATAATGCACGAAGGCAGAAGAGATATATATATTATTCTGATTTCTTGGAAGAAATTAAAAAAATCTATTAGATATACATATGAGTACTTTGATGTTGTTGATTCAGTTTGGTGGGAGTATATTTTTTCAATAATCAGAGCGATATAGTTTCAATGTAAACAAACGAAGATATACTTTTGAAGACTCCATTTATTTAGCCACAAAATGTGTCAAAGGAACATGAGGAAAGAAACATTATTGAACAACAAAAATCCCAAGGTATTATTAATTCTTCATAGGTAGAGGAAAGAGAAATGTATATTGGTTCCAGAATATCTTGTGCAAAATGTGAAGCCATGGAAGACGTTTATAGGGCTTCAATGCATGATATTAAGGAGAGTTGTATGATTGCAGTGTTAGCATATCGAGATGCACATGGCTATCCATTCTCGGTTTCCAAGATTATAAAGGTCATTACCTAAAATTAAGATGTTGTAGGTGTTGAATTACATTGGTATGCCACAAGTACACACCCACTCAATGGTGTGTAGAAACTAGAGATGGTAGTTGATAAAGAAATGGCGGAAAGAGAAAAATAAAGGGTACAAATAAAAATCACCATTGCACAGACCTCTTAAAATTGGAGGATGTTGACATATTTGTTTATGACTTTAATTTAACAAAGAGAGGAACTCTTCATTTTAGGACAATAGATGTTCTGAAGAGGTTGCTACCAGAAGAAACATTGTTGAGATGGGAGTCTACTAAACCCAGTCATAGATCTAGAAGACTTTTGAAACCGGAAATGGTGGGCATGCATGTTGACTAAGATGGGGCACTAGTTGATGAAATAGAAGAATATGGAACGTGTCCATCTGCATCCAATCATTCATATGAGGATGTGAGTTGTGATGATGTGCAAGAACATATGAATGATTTTGAATAATTGTCTAAGACAATTTATATAAATGATGTTTGCATGGTAACTTGAAATAAATATTTTAACTTCCATATGATCTTCCATGAAGTTATGAGTAAATTTTATGTTTTTTGGATTATATGTTTTAATTATGATGAATTTATTTTTTTAGAATATCCACAATGCAATAATAACTTAGAGAAATAATTTATGTTTCATTCAATCTACAAATATTGATATTTTTATTAATTTAGTCATATAATTTGTCCATAATATCATGGTTGAAATATGTTGAAAACTTAAAGTTTTCTAATTCTATGGTTGAAATATTGTCAATTTTTTTTTTTTTTTTACTTTTTCTTTTTATCTTTAATGTTATGATTGGAAAAAATTTGAATTTTAGTGATTTTTAGTGTCATGTTATTATATGTTTAATGAAATGGATGAAAATTGTTGTAATTTTAATATGTTTTAGATCCCATTATTTAATCTTTAATGCCATTACTAAAAAAATGTTGAAATTGTACCTGGAAAAGAAAAATGTTATTCGGTCAACAACATTAGTGTGTTTTTTTCATTTATTTTGCACAAAAAAATTGGTTTTACTGCCATCATAGAAAATCCTAGGGGAAAACCTTAGCTTATGGGAAAAATTGAAGGGGTTTCATATTTTGGAGGGGAGAATCTTTTAAATTACCCCGTTTTTCAATAGTTAGCCCATTTTTTTTAGATAAATAATTATTATATTTTATCCCATCAAAAATAGGGCGGATAAACATTTCAATGTCGATTCACCTCGGTTGCATGTAGAATTTTCTTCCAATAGCCCCAATTTATAGGTATGGGACTAGTTAGGGGTTATTATGCGCTCTTCCATTCCTGGAAAATAGAGGCTAGGTTGAATTCACCCTGATTTTAAGGCCAAGGGTTTGTAGTTTGATTCATGTAGGGTTCATGGTTGAATTCACCCTGCATTTCAAGGGTTTACATTGTGTTGTTTGAATCTTGATTCAGATGTGAAAGATTCGATTTTGACAACTTGTTTTGAAGGTTGTGAGTATAGGGTGGGCTGCAAGTGGTCTCTAATGGATTAAATTTTAATGGGCCAGGTCCATGATTTTAGGCTGCGTATGACATCCTGCCCTAGGAATAATTAGATAGAGATATCAATGGTCAAATCCCGTAACCAACTCATCATGAAAAATAGATGGAAGACCCTCTTGAAGAATTGGTTTGGCCTGAGAAAGGAGCATTTGAACTTTAAAGAACGAACCATGTATATAATTCCTCCAATGTTCTGTTGGATTCGTGTATGCACATAGTAGTTCAATGTTTGAAGATGATTTTTTTCATCAAATACTCTTTGGTCCAGACATTTTTCTAACTAGCACAAAGGTTTGGTAACATTTTCAGGTATGTATCGCCATTTTCTCTTTGTAATGTTGGTAAACTTTGTCGAGTTTTCTGTTGTTTAAAGTCCTAATGAATTTTTGGCTTAGAGGTGCACCATCTTTAGTCTTGAAGATGAATTTGGATGTTTAAATTTGTTTTTTGATGAGTCTATAAGATATTAGGTGTTAAATTTGATTGTGTGATGGACCTCATATGAACAAGTGGGATTTATTTTAGGATTTTTCTGTGTATATATATATATATATATAATATATATATATAATATTTTGATGACCATTCATATTTTTCTATAGTAAACCTCTTTTACTAATGTATAGGCTATAGAATTTTCAGCAATTGGGATATCATTGGATGGTCAAAAACATATAAAACACAATTCTTCTAATGAAATTTCAACTCTTTTTGTTTTTCTCGACTCAATATGTATGCAAATTAGTGAATCATGGAATGAGATGTTAAGACCATGTAAACCAATTGATGTATCATACATTCTCTATATAGTTATTAGGTGAATCATTTGTGGTAGGGTTTTTTAAATTATAACTTCCCCTAATAAGTAAAAGTATGCCGAATGAATTATTATTTTGGGTATTATAAATCTGGACACTCCAGAGTATGTGTCAGGGTTTTAAGCATCTTAGACTTCCAAATATTTTGTACTCACCATTGAGGGTTTTATCTTGTTAATCGATGTAGTGCGATGCTAGAATTTTTATAAAAAATGTTTAGTTTACAAATTTCAAGTTGGTATTAAAGGTTTTGAGGTTTAATACATGTAGCTTGAATTGTCAAATATTGTTGTACCATCAAATATCATGCTGGTAAGAAATTTGTCTTGTATTGGTGAAATTGGAGGGCTTTGTTTGCCAATAGAAAAACTTGACTTCAAATTAACCATGAATAATAGGTGTTCTAGAGGCACAAGCTACATTACATTACTCTCCTTGTTATAAAATATAAGGGCTCAATCTGTCTATGCTTACATCCCAAACTACAGTGAAGCACACCAAAAGCTTGGAGATGTTTGAATTTCAATGCATGGTTGTCTCAGTTAAAAATTTAGCTATTTGTTTTCAGTCTTCACATCCATGATTTGGTGTCAAATAGTCCGTGATGCCAACAAAAATATGCTACAATAGATAAACTAATCTATTATTTGTTAGGAAGAAACAAAATGGAGAATGCAGTTCCCTTCTCAGACATCTGAATATTAAATCATTAGATGCTGCTCAACCTTTTGGTAATGAATCCAAGGAAAGTGAATACTTTGAAACTAATAATCATTTTAAGATTGGTATAGTTGGATTTCATAATTATGAGCAATTTATTGCAAAAAGTATGGTTAAGTAAGGTCATATAGTATTGGATTATTCTATAACAGATCATTGGGACAAGTATAAAATTTGAAAAATACAAAACAACAATATATTGATGAGACCAAGAAATAATGACCAACTCAACAACTCATTACTGCATAGCTATAAATAAACACTTCAAGGTTTTGCTTGACTGCAAGTACTTTCCAGTCTATTGGCCTCCTAGCACCAGAGGTAGGCCTCCATGAATTCACTACAATGCATTCATCTTCAGTCCCTCTTTGCCCACCAATTACTATAATCTCATTACCAAATACCTTGAATTCTAGATCCCAACCATTCATTGAATCTTCCCTCATAGGAAACATACCCCCAATACTCCATGTGTTATTATCCTTTTTATATTTCTTAAATTTATTTCTAGAATAATCAACTACATATAGTTGATTATTGAATCTAACAACTAATGGGGGAGAATGAGTCATGATGTTCCCTCTAGGGAACATGTCACATATCCTTCTCCAAGTCCTTGTTTTAAGATTATACTCTTCTCCACATGTCATGGAAACTATGGGGCTTGAAATTCTTTGTATGACATAAAAAATCCCGTCCATGAAAAGACTTGAACAAAGTTTCCGTGGAGAATGAATGTCAGGCAGAGTTTCCCAAGTGCCTTGCTCAGAATTGTAAAGCTTGGAAGACTTGAGCACAATTCCATTCTAATCACTTCCTCCTACAACTATGGCTATCTCCTCGTAGTTTCTTGGATTGAATAAACAACGAGGGATAGTCATCCATTTACATATTTAGTGCTAATTATGTAGGATTCATGTATGTAATTGACGCAGTTTATTTTTTTAGTGATTATGAAGTTGTTGGACCTGTGGATTCATAGAAGTGTAGATACCCATTTAGTTTAAAAACCAGACCATCCTAGAAAGGGAACATGGGTATGCTATTTTATGATCTTAGCTCAGTTTATGTTATTGTAAGAAAGATGAGATTTAATGAATTAACTTAGTTTATGTAGTGCACTATGGTTAAAGGAAGTCATTCTAGGCAAAATTTTCCCTCAAATTACTAAAACATTTATGCGATTCTGGTATGTTATTTGACAAGCATAAAAAACTCAATCATATGAGATATACCCTCAGAAAATCATAAACCAATAGTTTTATGACTCTTTTACAAATCTCGAGTAGATCTGAGGGGTGACATTAGGCTCAAGAGAAAGGTGTCTAGACTATAAATGCTTAGATTTGATACTTAGTGAGTTTAAAACAATTTAGAAGCCAAACAATGTAGTGTTATGTGAATTTCAAGCATCAATAGAAAGGAATATGCAAATTTCATATATGAGCAACAATCCTACTGAGGAATTCATTGGGAAAAGTTATTACAGAAATTTGTGTTGTCTTTGTTCTTTGTTGCCATGTTCTTTTTTATCTACACTTATTGATGGAATTGATACACTTTTCACCATTAGCCACAACCCTGGTGCAGAGGGAAAATAGTATTTCTTCCTAGATGTCTACCTGGCTTGGGCATTTACCTACTGCAACAAAGCAGACTTACTTTGTCCCTTGAAATAAATTATTACTTTGTCCATTTTTCACAACTAAATTAGTATGGTTACCTAACCGAAGTCCCACTCTATTATTGAGAACAAAACATTTATTTTAAAGAATTTTTTTCCATCCACTTCTTTAAAAAAAGTTACCTCCTGTCCCATAGAGTCCAAATTGTCCACATTTCTATTGGAAATCTCACCAACATAAGCATCCTTTTGAACAAGGAATTCTTGCAAGTTATTTTTCTTTAAGGTTCTCCGACACTTTTGTACATGTGGGATTCCCATACTTATCTTTCTATCACTATATGGAAAATCTCTATGAGATGAAGCCAAATGATCATAAGAAAAGTTGTATATGTCCTCTTCTTCTATATTGATTTATTCTGGGTTTGATTCAGTTTGCATATTTACACATTGCAAGCATTTTTTTTGCATAAAGCAGATTCCTTTTTTTTTTATTCAGTTCTTTTGTTTTCTTTTCTTCCTTTTTTAAATTTTGTCTGGGATTATATCCCAACAACCAAGGGGATTGAAGGTGTTTGTGTCCGTTCTGAAGATAAATATAAAATTAGATCTTTGATATCTATTTGATGTGTACTAGTGGGTGTTTTCCTATATGATATTAAGCATTTCATAGTGCTGGACCCCTTTACAACCTTTGTACTTTGAGAGGCAAGAGGAACAATAAAATATGTCTGTAGATTTCCATTGTAACAAATTGTACATCGTAATCCCTTATATTTTTCTTCAGGGAATGGTGTACCCTGGAAGAGATATTTTGTTCTAAAAATAGAGGATTCTAGAGAAGCATTATTTCCTTTCCCAGGGACTGTCCAAGAAGGGGTAGATATTCTAGAGAGCCCATTTGATACAAGATGCACAAAAGGAATGAAGTTTGTAACACAAGTCATAGTTTTGACTGAACTTATGATTTGTTCATGCATATGTGTTCTACCTTTAATGAGTTGTGAACCTATAAACATTATGTCACTAAATGTTCCATTTTGATACATCTCCATTAACCTAGATGAGGCATAGGTTTCTAGATGAAACCAACTGACATGCTTTTGTGAGAAGACCTAGGATAAATTAGAGAAATTTTTGTTGTCTCTGTTCTCTACTACCATGTTCTTTATGTCTGCACGTCGCTGGAATTGATACACTTTTTCCCATTAGCCACAACACTGGTGGAGAGGGAAAGCAATATTTCTTCCCAAATGTCTTCATGGCTTGGAAATTCACCGATCACAACAAATATGAGTTACTTTCTCCATTTAAATAAACTATTACTTTGTCCACAAAATCGTCAACAAGCTCATTAACAACATGGTCAACGTGGTTGACATCTAAATGTCACAAGTGATGAACATCATCCTCATGTAATTCCTTGTCCTCTTCCTCTTCATCCTCATCTTTTGTAGCTTCTTCTTTACCATCCCCACTCATCTCCACTTCTTCATCCTCATGTACTAAAATAAATTTCCCACCATGTTCAATGCTAAATATTGAAACCACACCAACATCTTACTCAACACCCTCATTCATAAAGATTAAAGTCCTCTTCAGACTCTATTCTCAAATATTAAACACTTCGGATAAATTCCATTGCATCATGGGAAAATTCCATTTTAGACTCTGCTTCTCAAAATGAGCAATTGTATTTGGTGATGAGGCTTCTTCATTCTCTCTTTCATTCTAGTGTTCATGCAAAATGGAGCTCGAAGCTCTAGGATTGTTATTTTTGTGTCGAGCATATTCATAGCCTTATACTGATTCTATAGTTAAGGGCTCTAAGGCCTTCATAATTCCATTTGTAAATGTAACACAATCAAGATGATCTAAATCTAGATTCTCAAGTGTACAGGAGAAGGTCTGAATCAGTGCAACATCAATTAATTCTTTTGACACATTTGTTGAAATGTTTGACCTTGAAGGTGAGCACGTTGTAGGAAAATAATTTATCAATTATTAATACATTCATTTGGAATCATGGAGGTTTGCATCCATATGCATGAATACAGATAGAAGAACTGAGTGTATTAAAAATCTCTACAAATAGTGTTTTTCATCCTTAGCTCAACGAATACATATTGCCAAAACTGGCTAACCTTACTTGAGCTTTTTTGCCTCCATACATTATCTACCTTCCTTTATTTTATGTGCATCCTAGAAGATGGAAGAAACCTATGAAGAACATGCTATAAAGGTTTATTATTCTCATGCCATTGTCTCCTCCTTGTAGAGCCTCTAAGATGGTTTCTTTCAGTGTCATGACAAAGAATACTATTTAATGTTGATGGATTCACTAGAACCATTTCAATTAGTAGGTTCAAAATAAAATCTACTCTTGCAAAAGAAAATGAAGCTTTTCCATCCATTTCCAAGTTATCTCTACCAATAATAGCCTTTCCTTTCTCCTCTGATGGAATCTCATCAACATCCATACCAGTAACACAAAAAGAAGATTTAAATTTCCTTCCAAGCTCATTCGTCATAGGGGGTGAATACTGAGTAACTCACCAAGAAATATTCAATTACACTTGTAAAACTATGTGTTGGCATCTTGTGTCCTTTAATTTTGCCTCTAACATCAGAAATTTGTATGGATGCATTACCTAAGTTGCTCACAAGGCTGTTTTCACTTTACATAGATTTATGTCCACTTCTCAGCTTATATTTCTATAAAACCTTCTCCTTCTCCTAATCTCTGATAAAATTATATAAGGTCCTTTTTCTAATCATTTCAACCTGATAAACTACTTTTGCAGCAAGCATGAAAACAAGAAGATCTCGGGAGAAAATTACAAGGAGTCACCCTTCCACTTATATTTTGATTTAAAGGTGTTGGCTTAGTGGGTCCTAACCCAGTTTTAGAGTTAGTTTCACCAAACAAATCCTTACACTACTGGCCCTTTCAACATCAATCTATAGAGTGTGGATTGAAGTCTCACTCGGGGATGCTGGAACCAAGTTTCTGCACCCAGATATGAGCATGATGTCATTTTATGCCCTAAATCTGCCTTCGTGTAGATCGATAAGCCTTTAGGGCTTACAGATATAAGTTCCCTTAGTCAGCTTTTATACCTTCGCTAATATTTACGACTATCTTTCATGGACCCTGAATAGGTGAATCCACTACTTACACACATCAAAGATTACATATAACCCAATAATTACTCATATTAGCTTAAGTGTTCAATGCCTTCAACATACAACAAGATAACCTTTGTGTGAACACTTAACAATAATTGCATTCATATAACAGTATAAATCATGTAAAGTCACGCATCAATACATCATTATTTCATAGACCCATTATAACATAAAGTGCATTCACATAAACAAAATTAAAGAGATAAACACAAGTATTTCTGCAACAATCTTCTTTATTAATACTCATTTCTGTTTACAAACTCAAGACTTCCTTGTGCACTCAGCTGCAGGGGTCCGCGCACTCAACGGCAAACTCTACTCTAGGCCTTTATGCACACAGCTTCAGAGCCTTTCTTCCTACTCTCCTCGCTAATTATTTAGACTTCTCCCATAGACAGAACTTATTTACCTTTCTTAGACATCCTAAGACACAACTGTTTATATAATCCCATGGTCTGCGGACCATGGGTATATCTTCATAAGACAAATACAGTTACATAAAAGAAGGGTAAAACCCTTTATGACTCTTTAATTATCTATGTGCTCTGCGACCACAACTTGTGGAAAATTTACATCTTTATACAATAAAACTTGGGCTTTTGCCCCAAAACTTGGGTTTTTACCCAAACATTGACCTAGGGGACCCCATCCCAGTAAGCCTCCAACACAAAGATTGTGACTCACCCTCGAGTCACTCTGCTAGTGAGGATATCTTACTGCGAGGATCCCCCATATCCACTCTTACCATTGCTACCTCAGCTGTGCTCTACATGGCTGCCTATTTGATCTTCTACACTAGTTGCTCGGTGGCTGGTCCTTCACTGTCATGCTAGATTTTCTGCTACATTCTTTGTAAGTTTTCTAATTTCTCTTGAATTTTGGTGGAGACAATGTAGGCCTCATCCAACCAAGGCCCTAATCTGGCCTTAAGGACTACCTCTTTATTCTGAGATGCTTCCACCTGCAGATGTAGCTGCCTCACCTCCTGTAGCTTAGCAAGGCATTGTGTGGCAGCAACGGTGCGTGCTGGTTCCCTTACTTCATCATAATGTTGTTGGAGTTCACGAGCTTCTGCATTCAAGGCCTACAGGGTGGGGTATTTTAAATGAGCCGTGACGACCTCAATTTCTTGCTTAAAAAGCACGGTGCAGTCTGCCACTGTGGCATCCAATGTTGTGACTCCATCCTTCACAGTGACTTTGCGCTATTCCCTGACCTCTAGCATAGTTGAAGGCTGTGACTTCAACTCCAACTTTGTTATCTTCAAGTTCAAATCAAACTAAACTCTAGCCACTCTTGTCTTGGTGTCATGCACACCTGTAGCCAGCTTTCTGATCTTCGCCTCCAACAACACTTCCTCTGGTATTATGACATCATTTGTTTTCGTGTAGCCCCCCTATCATGTAGCTCTTCAAAATGGGCAGTGTAGTTTATAGTCCCACACCTCCTTGCAGCTGCCTAGAGTGCTAATAATGTGCTACCATCATGTAGCCATTGGGCTGAATCCCCGGTGTATGGCTTCAATCAGATTCCAGTTACCCTTCCCAGAAATGGATCTCCATTCAACTTCCTGAGCTAAACTACTCCACCATCTGTAATTTATTTGATAACATATGGCCCTAGCTAGTGCATCTGAAAATTTCTTGGAAACTTATCAAACTTACTATCATATAATAAAACTAAAACATTTACCTTGAAATTTCCCAGTTTGATGTGCGATCGCACCAAGCTTTCTCATGTCAGTTCTAAACTTGCTGATAGAATCCAACCAAAAACTTATCTTCCTCGAGCTTTGTTAGCTGCACGAGCCTTTCTTCTAAGGCCCCATGCTCTGCCATTCCTATGAAAGGAACTATGCATATAATAGGCACAATGTATTCCATAGGCATTATAGCTTATACACCATAGACCAACCTAAAATGTGTTTGACCAATAAGCTTTTTACAAGTAGTTTTGTAGGCCCATAACGTTGCTGGTACGCACACATCCCAATCATTCCGCTGTGCATTGCAAACCTTGGTAGACTCATTCTCCAATATCTTATTAAAAGCCTCAACTATTCCATTGGCCTAAGGATGGTATGGTGTACTCTTTTGATGGTAAACCTCAAACTCCTCTATCGGTGCGCTGATCGTTACCTTGAGAAAATGCGTACTGCAGTCACTCATCAAAACCTTTAGGCAATCAAACCTGGTCAACACATATTCAAATAGAAATTTTGTTGTTTTTGCTCCTGTATAGTCTTTCACAGGTTGTGCCTCCACCCATCTGGTCAAATATTTGGTCCCTGTTATGATATAACACACACCCATCTTCTTTCCTGGAGGCTGAATCAGTCCTACAAAATCAATTGTCCATTTCTCAAGTGGATGCAATGACACCTGTGAATTCAAAGGCACCTCATCCCTCCATGATGACCTACCCATCCTCTGAGATGTGTGGTGAGCTCCAATATTGTAGCAATGATGCTGTAACTCCTAGGACTCCCTACTTTACTTTTATCAACCCGGTAGTTCGTAACAAACTTGGAAGTGACGGTGCTGTATGCACAAGTACTAGCTCTTACTATAGGCTGTCACTTGATCAGATGGCACAAGTTCGCTAGGAGATTAAGCCAACCTCTATGATTTTCTGGAAGAAGATTTTAATTGTGATGGAAGAAAATTAACTCAAAAGAGGCTATTCTACTTGCAGAAAGAGGATGAAAACTGAAAGGGAACACAAATCCTAGCAAACCCTAGTTTTACCCACTAACCCTACTTTTGCAAGAAAAAGAAATGAAACTACTAAAATGGATGCTATGGACTACAAACAAGGTAAACTGTGTGTATTCAAGCTACTTCTGAAAGAAAATGTGGAAAAACCATCTTTTTGTACTTTTCAGCAATTTTATGCAGAATTATTATGCTTGTGTTTTAACTATTTGTGACTGTGCATAGGTTTGGTGGTGAAGGGAGATGGAGTTGGCTTTTGTAGATGACGAGGAAGGTGTGGCAGGGGTCCTAAGAATTCCCTAGGAGAGCTGCATGGGATCTACAGGAAATTCTACAGGAAGTTCTACAGGAGGAGGCCAAAAGTGATTTTTGGAGGTTTGAAAGTGGAAAAATGGTGGGAGAATGGAAAGGAAGGCTAGATGTATGTTTCAAAGGGTCTAGGACTCTATTAATGAAGACCAGACATGAAAGATATGGTTGAATTTGTTCAAAGTTCAAGGAAGCAATTTTGCACAAGAATGTGGAAATTAGGGCAGTTTGGGAAAGTATGGCGAATGAGTGGATGAAATCTTGAGAGATGGACTGGAGCAGGTTGGGTGATGGAATTATGATAAGCTAGAGGGTTCAACAAGTGAGCTGCACACTGACTTTTCAAAATTGTCCCAAGCAAGAACTAAAAAACATAGAGTTTTACCTATTTTAACCTAATTCTGACCTAAAAATCAGAAAAGTGTTGAATAGAACTTTATGGATAGGAAGTTATGCAAGAAAGCTATGGAAACTGACAAGCAAAGATCTAAGCATGTAAATACAACTGATATCAACTTCTCCAACTCGAAATCTCACACTAGCGATTGCATTAGAAAGAAAAAACAATGTTTTGGTGGCAACAAGAGTGCCTTGGTCTCAATTCATGGTCCCAAGGAGGGATAAAGGAGATCAAGGTCTGATTGGTAGCCTTTTTGTGGATATTTTTCTATTATTGTAGCAAACTATCTAATTAACCTGAAGCAAGAATAACTATTCTAATCATAAAAAACAACCTAAGTAACAAAGCAAGATTTAACCTAAACAATAGAAATTATTTCATGAATGCAAGAAAAAACATATAAATACACAAAGGAGGTGTTGGGCACTTGGGTTGGGCCCAACCCTAAGAGATACAACTCCCTAAGAAAGATAAGAGCTTGTACATGCCTAGATTCATCTTCATAGATAAAAAAAAAAATTACATCACAAAACTATTTGCAAAAGGAGCTCAAAAATGAGCTGAGTACAACACTGCACAAAAGTGCGAAAATAAACTATGAAATGGCTAACCTATTGAGGCCCGAGGCCTTCTTATTTATACATTTGAAAACTCCCAACAGTCCTCCTAAACTTTAGGAACTCGACTGCCTAAAACTGCAGATAACAACAACTTGACTAAACCTGCTCGGCTGCCCCTTGGAATCATCATTTGTGGCTATTATACTCCGAGTTGTTGATGGAGAACTCGAGGAAGGGGTTATTTAATGTAGGAGACACCCCTCCTATAAGTCCTCAGCAATATTTCTTTGAGTTTGGCTACCAATCTGCTCATAAATGCTCGGTTTTGGTCCAAAAATGTCCAAAAATCTGCAATAAACACTCATTAGACTTTGTGGTAAAGTGACTATCCCATTCACTCAATTGACATAAATATATCCAAAAACATGCACAAAACTATGGAGAATGGTGGATTAAATGGAAACAATAGGCAAAATGAGCCCATATAGTTACCCATTTCTGGGGCTCATCATCACCCCCTTGCTAAATGGGTTGCTCATCCTTTGAGCAACTAATCCAGTTCTTCATCCTTGATAGCTTTAACAGCTTCCCTGACATCCCAAGCTTTTGAGGTGATGTCCTCTTCTCTGTCATGAAAACTTGCCTTCTATCCACTTCCTCCCATTGCTTTTGTTCTTCTTTTTCCTTAACCCCTTCCAATAGTCCTAAGAGTAGTGGAGGACTGAACTTAAGGCCAATCCAGTTGGCTTTCAAGTTTTGCATTGATTTTTTGTATAGGGGCACTCTCACCAAAGCCTACATCATTCTAGTTGGGGAGTGATACTCCCTGATATTTAAGCTATATGATAATGTATTCCATCTCCTCATGTAAGCACGAAGGCAATCATCACCAAATAATCTTTCCATATCTTCAAAATGGGCGATAGCTTGCGCTCGCCTTTCAACATAATCAGGGAGAACTTGAGGGTTGCTTGCAAGGTGTTGATGAGCATATATGAGAGCTGAGGGGTCTTCCGATTATGCCCTTATTAGTAGGGGCTCATTTAGTTCTTTTGCCATGATCTATTGAATTCCACTGTTCTTTTTTCCTCATGGCTCATCTAAGAAGCCATAGCCATGAGCTATAGGTCTCCCAATGCCGCATTCGGATCCCAAAAGTTCATATTAGGGAGTGCCATATTGTGTAAGTAAAACTATGTTAATTTGGCTTTATCCTCAGCTGAACTAGTAGCACACAGATGCATAAACTGACAATAATTTTGGAAAAGGATTGGGCCCCTTTGGGCCAATGTTTTAATTTGGAATTGGAGCCATTGGTATTTAAGATACAATGCATAAGATCTAGTTGGTTGTCTACATTGCAAGGCTTCCATTGCCCAACTAGCCATGCAAGCCATCTGGGCTTCTCTTTCCTGCAACTGCTTCTTCAGCATCAGCACTTCAGCTGCTGCCTGAGACTCCCTTTCTTGCTACTGCTTTATCACCATTTCAACATCAGGTTGTGGCTCTTCCTCTTGCTGTTGTTTCTCTGCTGCTTTTTTATCTGATAGGGGACCTTCCTGTAGTTCCTATTCTTCAAAAATCTGTGATATATCTCCCCTTTGAGTTTCCTGTTGTTGTAACTGTTTTTTCAGCAGTGCATTTTCCTTCTATAGTTGGGCTCTTTTAATGCTCTCGGTGTGTCTCACCATTGCCAACTCCCTTCTTAATTCTTTCAACTGTTATTCCATGTGTCCTATATCTGCAACTCGGATTTAGCAATTTTCATCCAGGTGTGTGTTCTAACTCTTTCTTGTTCTAATTCAAAGAAAAGGGGTATAGTGAATTTTTGTGGGATGATCTTTCCACCTTCTAGCAAATTGTAATATGAGCCTAAATTAGGTTGAGGGCTTGGTTCAGATATCTCTTCGGTCTTTTATTCCTCTTGTGACTGTTCTGCTGCCTCCTATTCTAATTTTTTAGTCTCCTTTAGCTTGGCCAGTGTTTCTTGTAGAGAGGTCTTAGCTTCCTGTAGAACTGTTTTGATGTCCATTAGTCTGATTCTTTCCTTCTAGGTGGAAGTTTTGGGACTCCCTCTCTCATAAGTGATAGAGATTTTGGAGGGGGATTCCTCTTTTTTCTTAGTAGGTGCATCCTAAATTATTATAGGCTCTTTTGATGGTGGATGGGGCTTGCCCACCTTTATCCTGGTGCTCCTTCTGGCCTTGAAATACATGGATGTTTCTCTTTTTCTTTTTCCCTTTTGTTTTTCTGGAATGCTGAATGCAACCACCACAGCTGCTATTTTTTTTCAAATGTTTCAGGGGATGTTTCTTCTTGCTATTGTTCCCCTTCATCTTCTGTAGCCTTTTCTGTGTCAGTTGTTTTTGTTTGTGTCTCTGCTATCTCTGGTAATGTCTTCTTTTTTTCTTGCTAGGTCCCTGCCTTGCCTGTGGCAGTCTTCTTTTGGGCTTTCTTGGGCTTTTTCTTTTCAGCCTTTGTCCTTTTTCTCTTCTCTGATTTTGAGGTTGTCTTCTTTTCTGCCTTAGGCTTAGCAGTAGTTTTGTCAGATTTCTCCTCTCCTTTCTACTTCTCCTATGTTTCCTGTTCTTCCTTTGTTTGAATGTTTTGTGTCTCCTCATGCATTTCTTCCTCAATTTCCTCTTTCTCTTCCTCCTCCTCACTGCCAGATGGGCTGATATCCTCAATCAAAGTTTTGATGTCATCTTCACTGGAATATTCTTGAAAGTTTCCCAAGCTATGGGAATGGTATATGTGTGTAAGGAATCTTCTACCAATAGTTTGATGAGCCCATGGTGGGCCAGCTGGTATGGGATCCCTGCATTTAGCTTGGTGCTACATTCTATTAAAGACTGGAGGAGGAAATATGGGAGATTGAGTTTTCTAACTGGAGTTAAGTCCATCCCATACCTCAATTCATGTAATAACCTGAAGTGATAACCATAAATTATACTGAACCTTCCTTCACAAGTGATATATTTCATTATTTGGTAGTTGACTTCACTCCATGGAGGAGGTAAGCTTGTCCTTCTGACCCCATTTTTATCCCCTACAGGATTGTCCCCAGGTTGAAAAAATGTCTTCTTGGAAACCTGTCCCAATGCTTTTTCCTCCTTGCTCCAAGGGAGCCCAAGTGGAAGACTTGTGATTCGACTGATAAAATCAAGTGTAAGTTCTAGGGTCAGACCCTTGAAACTGACTGTAGCATGTGTTTTCGAATGGGGTCTTAAAGACATCAAAAATTCTTCAATCACCTCATCATCATATCCATGTATTATTTCAAAGAAAATCATCCAATTTTCCTTGGTGAAGAGGGCCACCACCTCAGGGTGCTCATGCAATTGTTTGGAGCTCAAAGGCTCCTTCCTCATAAAACCTCCTCGCATGGTGTTTAGTGGTTTCTGAAGTGCTTAGGTGAGGATAAAAAACAACAATTTCCAAAATTAGAGACAGAGGGACAACTGAGTTTTGTTTTTTATGAACTGTAGGAGGAATTTCCCATGTGCTCTCTCCTTACAACTTCAGATTGCAATATTTCCCTTGTTTCAAATTGCTCTTATCGTGAATTTGATTCTTTGCTTTTGGAAATAATTTTTTTTTTTTACAGAACAGAGGATAAATAACACAAGGTTTTTTTAGAGAGTAGACAGATATGAAAATTCATTTTTTTCACACAGGTTGGTTTCTATGGTTTCATGTGTTTTCTTTACAGTAGAATGTGAGAAAAAAGAAGACAGACTTCGAATGCAGAGAAGAAAATAGAGAACTGTATAGAACTCAGGGAAGATATGCAGGTAGACTTTTAAGCTTCACTCTCCTTTCTTTCAATCCAATGGTGTGTTTTTAATCCACCACCTTATACAAATAAGTCATATGCAGAGAGGTTTCTTGAGCCTAACTCGTTTTAAGCTCGAATTTTGATAAACATCCCAGGTTTTCCTTCTGCAAGGCTGTTCTCTGCCTTTCCCATAGAAATATTCCTGTAGAAATATTTAAGCTCTTATAGAATGTAGTAGTGCTCCCGTAGAGCCTGATAGGCGAAAGGGTTTTGAGAAATTGGCAAAAAACTGGTGGAGGACGACTGGTTCACTGCTCTGAAGGTGGTAGACGAGCATTGTAGTTGAGAGCTTCGTAACATGCAAATGAACCAAAAGGGTGGTGGAGGCTTAGTGCGCACTGTACTTAACTGTTGGAGTAATCCGTGGTGAGGAGATGAGGTGGCCAGATGGGTACATTATCCCCATCTGGACCGTTGGTCCTACGTCAGTGTCATTATGGTTCCTTATGTCGCCTGACTGCCATCACCTCCCTTACTCCCGTTATCCACCCCACCACTACCGATTTCGAATGTCTTCTTCGTGAGTTGACATGCCACACATGCTGACTGTGTATCTGATCGACAGTTTGAATTTGGATGTGGCCCAATTGAATTCCATGAAGGTGTGTGAACTGAATGAGGGTGGCCATTTAACTGGCCACCGATTCTATTTAATTGTCCATTCCCATAGTTCATGCAGTTTTGAAATATTATTCATGCAATCGAGGAATAGGTTTAGGCACTTACTTGCTCATTCGTTGTTGTGTTATGCATATTTTGGACTTTTGCACTTCATTTCCTCGTTGTTGTTGCTGCTTGTGCTCTACATGCTCAGCCTTGGGATTTTGCAGATGATCTCCCATTCAAACATTGCGCCTTGCATTTTCATATGTCCTGATACATTGACCCTATTTTTGGAGTATGTTTTTCAAAGGGATCAGCTGCTACATGAATCCTGTAGGATTTCCTATAGCTACTTCTCCTTCTGAAATTCAAGATAATATTTGAGTAGGGCTAAATTACTGAAGAAGGTCTTAACTGAAAAGAAATCACAGCTGGAAGGTATCAGGTAGGAATGAGTAAAAATGCAACTGCCTTTATTTGTCATCATTTTTTGTTTCGTTTGCAGAATGAAAGAAACAAAATTTCTGTATGTGGTTGTGTAGGGACACAGAAGAAAACGAGTGGAAATGTAGGTGTACAGGGATGGAATGGTGAAATAGGAAGATGGATGGTGGCAGGGAGGTTCACAGACCTCATAGACAACTTTTCATCCCATGGGTCCTTCTCTGAGATTGATTTTGGCCTTTCTGTATTTTCTACAAGATCCTCTTGTAGAATACACAAAGTTTCCTGTAGGATGCGAAATTTTAGAACAAATGAGACCAAAAATTGGGAAAGGATAATGGTGATGGGGTGATGGACTGTGAAGGGTGCATGCAGCCTGGTCATGTCTTTTTCCTCTGGTGCGACCCTCCTGCACCCTGCAATGACCTTCCTGCAACTTGCAATTTATTCAAAAGAAGTTAGGTTTTTATTCCTTTTTTTCCTTTTTTTTTCTCTCTCTTTTTTTTTTTTAGACAGTTGGGGCACCTCCGGGAGATTTTCACCCTCACTGCCTGCCCTGGGCACCTCCAAGAGGTTTTCACCCAGGGATATTTTATTCCATTTTCTTTTTTCTCTGTTTTTTCTGTTTTTTTTTTTTTGGTGGTTTTGCTCAAGATGTGGGTGGAGTGGAGACAGGGACCTACCCCACTACCAACACTGATTTACCCAGAGTCTCAATGAACTCTTGCTTGGTAAGGGGCTTCCTATAGATCTTCAATCGATGCCCATTGATGAGCATGGGGATGGATTCTTCATCAATGGTCCAGATAAGGACTAAACCATTGTCATTGAATTTTTCTACTCTATATGGTACCAACCATCTTATCCTCAGCTTGCCCTTGAAATATTTGTATCTCGAATCATACAACAGTGCCCAATCTCCTGGCTGAAATTGTTTCTCTTTGAGGTGTCGGTCATGCCATATTTTTCTTTGAAGCTGGACTACCTCTGAGTGGAGAAGGGTCTGCATTCTCTGTTCATCTAATCCATTTAGCTGAAGCAATCTTTCCCTTTGTGCATGGCTAAGATCTAGGTCCAACTGAGCTGCCATCCTTAATGTGTTATATTTAAATTCTATGGACAACAAAACCTTCTTCCCATAGACCAGCTCATAGGGTGTGAAACCTGTGGTGGTTTTCCAAGTAGTGTTGTAGGCCCAGGTGGCCTCAACCAATTGGTCTGCCCAATCTTTTATGCTACTACTCACTACCTTAGTCAAAATCCCTTCCAAAGCTCTGTTAGTGACTTCCACCTATCCATTTGCTTGTGGATGATAAGGGGTGGAATTTCTGTGCTTAATATTGTGGTGTGTGAACAGGTCTTCAACCAAATTAGAGGTAAACTGACCCCCTTGATCTGTAACTAACTCTCTTTGGTAGCCAAACTTGTAGAAGATATTTTCCCCTAAAAACTTAGCTACTTTTTCTTTTGTTGCTGCTTTGATTACCTTTGTTTTTGTCCACTTTGTCAGGTAGTTCATACACACAATTATGTAATATTTCTGTTTTGAAGGAGGGTTGATAGGACCCACAAAGTCCATGCCTCACTTCTCAAATGGCTTGAAATTCGCTTGAGGTTGTAGGGGCATCTCATCCCTTGGAGTATGTTTCCCCACCCTTTGACATTGGTCACATTGGCTGATGTATCTCCTGACATCTTGATGAAGAGTGGGCCAATAGTAACCTACTTGCAAAATCTTGAAAATGGCCCTCTTTGTTGCAAAGTGGCCCCCACAAGGTCCATCATGAGAGGTTAAGAGGATGTCAAAGACTTCCTCTTCCCTAACACATCGCCTCAAAATCTGATCTAGGGCAAGTTTGTAAAGGTTTCCCCCAATCCAAGTGAATGGGTCGCTTTTCCTCACGATCTTTCTCTTCTCTTTTGAGGACAGGTGTGGTGGAAACTATGATGAAACCAAGTAATTTGCTATATCAACGAACCATGGAGAGAGTACTGAAATAGAAAATAAGTGTTCATCTAGAATTTGATCATCCACCATTCCTTCTTCACCTACAGGCAGATCTAGTCTAGACAGAAAATTAGCAACAACATTTTCCTTACCTGGCTTATCAACAATAGTCAAGTCAAATTGCTACAATAAAAGTAACCATCTAATGATACGAGAATTTACATCTGGTTTATTCATAAAATACCTAATTGCAGCATGATCAGTGTGTACGAATGTTTGATAACTAGTGATGTAGTGTCTGAACTTGTTTAGGGAATGGGCTGCAACTAGGAGCTCCTTTTTAGCTAGAGTGTAGTTTAATTTTTCCTTAGACAGGTTTTTACTGACAAAATATATGGCATAAGGAAACTTCTCTTCAACTTTCCCTAAGGCTACTCCTATCGCTTTGCTCGAGGCATAAGTGTGAATGTGGAAAGGTAGGGCCCAATTTGGACCTCTCAAGATTGGGGCAGTTACCAGCTTATCTTTCAAGGCATCCAGAGCCTCCTAACATTTGTCAGTCCATATAAACTCAACATCTTTCCCCAAAAGACCAAAATGGAGAGGCTAGCTTGCTAAAATACTTAATGAATCTTCTATAATACCCTGCTAAGCCTAGAAAACTCTGAACATCTCTTACCTTTTGAGGAGGTGGGACCCTTTGGATGACAACAATTTTGTTGGGATCCACTTGTAATCCTTGCTGAGAAATTTTATGACCTAGCATGGTCCATTCAGTCATTAGGAATTCACATTTTTCAGGATTGAGGGATAGGTTCATTTCAATACACTTGGCTAAAACTTTCCCTAGGTTAGTCAAAGCTTCTTGGAATTTAGCACCATAAGAGATAAAGTCATCCATATAGATCTCCTCTAAATCATGAACCAATTCAGCAAATATGCTCAGTACTTCTCACTGGAAAGTGGCAGGAGCATTGCACAAACCAAAATGAAGGACCCGATATGCAAAAGTACCCCATGGACAAGTGAAAGTGGTCTTATCCTAGTCTTCCGGGCTGATTTGGATCTGGTTGTACTCGCTAAACCCATCTTAGAAGGAGAAGAAATTCCTCTCTACTAGGCCATCTAACACTTGATCTATGAAAGGCAAAGAGAAATGGTCCTTCTTGGTGGCCTTGTTCAGTTCCCAATAATATACATAGATTTTCCACTTCCCATTTTTCTTTAGCACTAGCACCAAAGGAGAAACCCATTCACTATCAGAGATGGGGTAGATGAATCCTGCATCCAACAACTTTTGTAGTTATTCTTTGACAATGTCCGTAAGGGTTGGATTCATCCTCCTTTGAGGCTGCCTAACTAGTTTACAGTCTTCCTCAATGTAAATGTGATGAGTACAGATGGAATGGTGGACTCCTTTCATTTCCTTATAACTCCAAGCAAAAGCATCTAAGTGATTCTTCAATAAGCTACATAGTTCTTTCCCCCGAGAGGTGGACATGGATGAGTTGATCAGTTTTTTCTGGGCCAAATTGCACGTTGTTTAGTTGGTGGGGGGTCAGATCAGCCATATAGAGATCAACTAGAGGATTGGCTTGGGTTTCTTTCACCAGCTCTTCTAAGGGAAACACACTAGGGGGTGGATTCTGGATCAATTTATCAATAAGATCATCCTCAGTTTGTGGACCCCCCCATGGTAGTTTCTGCTGTACACAATGGTGTGGAATAGACTTCATCCTAATCTTCCTCCCCCAACCAGAGGGGTAAATCATGTTCTAGAAGAGGTTGGGTAGGAGGATAGTGGACATATGCCCATTCTTGATTGTCATGTTCCCAGCTCGGTAGCTAATGTAGGCATCTGTAGTAGCCAATTAAGGTCTTCTCAAGATGATAGGATACCCAGTGAGCTTTTCCTTTGGTTGGAGAACTAGCAAATTAGTAGGGTACTCCCAGGAATCAATAGAGACCATGACATCTTCCATAATCCCCCCAGGGGTCACGGTGGAGAAATCTGCTAACTGCAGTACTGTTGAGGTCTTTCTTAGGGAACCTTGAAGATTGACTTTGAGCATAGTGTCCTTGGTCATCACATTCATGGTAGCCCTAGATTAATCAAGGTATGGGGGATTATGGTGCCATTGATGTGAACATTGACTATAGGATTCCCAGGGTCTAGATATTTCGGACAAATGACCTACCCCAACATCATATTAGATAGTTTTCCTATGACATTGATAGTTGGGGCATCTCTCTTTTGCCTGCCTGGGTGTTTGAAGCACTTCTCATTGATCATCTTGTTGTATATAGGCACATCCTTTATGGCTTGGAGAAGGGGTATTTTTACACAAAACTGTTTCAGTTCTCCCAGAAGTTCAGTTTCTTATAGGGTCGGTTGTGTGGTCCCACTTAGTCTCTCAGGAAAGGGTGGAATGGCTTTTGGTTCACTTTCCTATTTCACTTCCTCATCCTCCTTAGGAGGAGGTTGGCTATTTGGTAGGAACTTCCCAGATCATAGGTTGATCTCCTGAATCTCCACAATGTAGGTAGGGCATGTTATTTCTCCAGTATATACTTTCTAGGCTTGTCTGTTATTAGGGTTCAGGTTCGTTTGAGCAGGTATTTGGGGTTGTCTTGGAGAAGCAAGAGGTAGTGGTTGTGGTTGAGTAGGTGGTGGAGGCAAAAGAGTGGGAGGAGAGTTTTATTGGGGCCTCCACTCTTGATGAGGTGCATTCCACTGAGGTTGTGGCTGAGAGTTAAAATGAAACGAATGAGCAACTGGTTGAGTATGGTATTGAGATGGATACAACCAAGGAGGGGGTGTGGTCCAGGAAGGATGAGCAGGGGGACCCCAAGAAAGCATGGGAGTGGCTTGATTGCGGTTGTAATAAGTTTGGGATGTCCTTTGCATTCCTTGCTAGTAAGGTCTGGGTCCATGTGGCCTCCTTTGGTTAATGAAGTAGAGTGGTTCAGTGGCTGTTTCAGCCCCTTGGTACATAGCTTTAAATCCAGGTAAGGTTGGACACTGATTGGTAGGATGGTCTTCTTCACAGACAAAACACACTTCTACAGAGTGCAATGGACATTCGTTCCTAGGATGCTTTCTAGCTCATTTGGCACAAAAGATGGCCAACGCCCTCTTAGCTTCCTCTTGCTTCTTTTGGATTTGCAAGGTATCCATTTCCATGGAAATAGTCTGTTTCATCTTGCTTTTGAAATCGTCCATCTGATTTGCAAATTCATTTTTATAGAATGAACTAGAAAAGGGGGTACTAGCTAAAAGTTGACTTCCCCTACCTCTTTTTCTAGCTTCCCTAGAATGGTTTCTAAACACAGTCTTTATGTCATCATAAGGTAGCTAGTAGATGTTTTCCCCAGCCAACAAATGGAGGGTATCTAGAAGGTATCCAGGGACTCCTCTGAGTAGAACCAACTTCAGAGATTCGGGGTCAAGTGTGCACCTGGACCTTTTATAATTGAGTTGAAACATCTCTTCATAATCTTCTAAAGATTCATCACTTCCCATGGTCGTTCGAAAGATTTTTTCCTTTTTATCCTTTGACCTACATTAGTCTCGATATTTGTTGTTAAAGGCTTGTTGCATCTGAGCCAAAGTTGTGATACTATTTCTAGGTAACCCCATGAACCAGTGTAGTGTTGCATCCTTGAGGGTAGAAGGAAAGAGTTTCAACTTTTGCTCGTCTTCTGCATAGTCATAAGTTCGACAAAGGACAACAAACTCAAACAAGAAGGTATCAGGGTCTTCAGTAGTCAATCCATGGAAGTGAGATAAGGCTGAGGGACTTATGTTTTTCATCTTTGTGTCCCTATTGGTTTCTTGGATGGGAAAGGTACCTTCTATTTTCTCCCCATTTCCTCCACTGTTTCTGTTTTCAGCCATGGTCTCGGGAGGAATAGTTTCTTGCTCTTCTTCTATTATAGGATCTTCGTATATCTTTGGAGGTTCACCTATAGGTTCTTTTGGATCACTGCCACCAAAGAAGAGACAAGGGTGACTTAGTGATGTGGTGGGGGTGTTGGGTAGGAATTTTCCTGAATTATCTCTGTTCCTACGAGGCATGAAAGGAAATCTCTTTTTTAAATTTTTGTGTTTCTTTTTCTGCTTGTACCTGCAAAAACTGAAATGGATTGAACAACAAATTGCAGCTAACTAAAAAACCTTGTTGAAATAAAAATTGTGGAATTGAAATGAAAGCAGGAGATGTCTAATCTACTTTTGCTGAAATGAAATTGCAGAACTGAAAGAAAAGCAGGAAATGTCTAATCTACACTTGCTGAAATGAAATTATAGAATTGAAATGAAAGTAGGAAATTTCTAATCTATTCTTGCTGAAATGAAATTGTAGAAATGAAATGAAAGCAGGAAATGTCTAATCTACTTTTGCTGAAATGTAATTGCAGAATTGAAATGAAACAACTACTCTACTCTTGCTGAAATAAACTACTTAGCAGAATGTTGCAGTAGAAAATAGAAGAAAAGTAGTAATCACAAATACTATGATGCTTCTCCAGAAATGACACCAAAAAGATGGTGAGATCCAGTATTGAAACAATGATGTTGCAACTCCTGGGACTCCCTAATTTACTTTTATCAACCCGGTAGTTCGTAACAAACTTGGAAGCGATGGTGTTGTATGCACAAGTATTAGCTCTTACTGCAGGCTCTCACTTGATCAGCTGGCACAAGTTCACTAGGAGCTTAAGCCAACTTCTATGAGTTTCCAAAAGAAGCTTTTAATTGTGATGGAACAAAGATAACTCAAAAGAGGCTATTCTACTTGCAAAAAGAGGATGAAAACTGAAAGGAAATGAAAATCCTAACAAACCTTGGTTTTACCCACTAACCCTACTTTTGCAAGAAAAAGAGATGAAACTACTGAAATGGATTCCATGGACTATTGAAAAGGTAAAATGTGTGTATTCAAGCTACTTCTGAAGGAAAATGTGGGAGAATCATCTTTTTGTACTTTTGAGCAATTTTATGCAGAATTATTATGCTTGTGTTTTAACTATTTGTGACTGTGAAGAGGTTTGGTGGCGAAGGGAGATGGAGTTGGCTTTTGCAGATGATGAGGAAGGTGTGGAGGGGTCCTAAGAAGTCCCCAGTACCCTTATGGAGACTTCCATTGTGATCAGACTTCGAAAAATCACTCACATGAAATTCTACAGGAAGGCTGCAGGGGATCTATAAGAAATTCTATAGGAAGTTCTACAGGAGGAGGCCAAAAGTGATTTTTTGAGGTTTGAAAGTGGAAAAATGGTGGGAGAATGGAAAGGAAGGCTAGATGGAGGTTTCAAAGGGTCTAGGACTCTGTTAATGAAGATCATACATGAAAGAGATGGTTGGATTTGTTCAAAGGTCAAGGAAGCAATTTTGCACAAGAATGTAGAAATTAGGGCAGTTCGAGAAAGTATGGCGAATGAGTGAAGGAAATCTTGAGAGATGGATCGGAATAGGTTGGGTGATGGAAGAATGATAAGCTGGAGGGTTCAACTAGTGAGCTACACACCTACTTTTCAAAACTATCCCAAGCAAGAACTAAAAAACACAGAGTGTTACCTATTTTAACCTAATTCTGACCTAAAAACCAGAAAAGTGCTGAACGAAACTTTATGGACATGAAGTTATGCAAGAAAGCTATGAAAACTGACAAGGATAGATCTAAGAATGTAAATAAAAATGATATCAACTTCTCCAACTCGAAATCTCACACTAACGGTTGCATTGGAAAGAAAAAACAGTGTTTTGGTAGCAGCAAGAGTGCCTTGGTCTCAATTCATGGTCCCCAGGAGGGAGAAAGGAGATCAAGGACTGCTTGGTAGCCTTTTTGTGGATCTTTTTCTATTATTGCAGAAAACTATCTAATCAACCTGAAACAAGAACAACTATTCTAATCATCAAAAACAACCTAAGTAACAAAGGAAGATTTAACCTAAACAATAGAAATTATTTCATGAATGCAAGAAGAAAACATATAAATACACAAACGAGGTGCTGGGCACTTGGGTTGGGCCCAACCCCAAGAGCTACAACCCCCTAAGAAAGATCAGAGCTGGTTCAAGGCTGGATTCATCTTCATTGATCAAAAAAATAATAATTACATCACAAAACTTTTTGCAAAAGGCTCGAAAATGAGTTGAATACAACACTGCACAAAAGTGTGAAAATATACTATGAAATGGCTAACCTACTGAGGCCTGAGGCCTTATTATTTATACAGGTGAGGACTCCCAATAGTCCTCCTAAATTTTAGGAACTCGGCTGCCTAAAACTGCAGATAACAAAAACTTCACTAGACCTGCTTGGCTGCCCCTTGGAATCATCATTTGTGGCTGTTCTACTCTGAGCTATGGATGGAGAACTCAAGGAAGGGGTTATTTAATGCAGGAGACACCCCTCCTATAAGTCCTTAGCCCTGTTTCTTCGATTTTGGCTGCCAATTTGCTCATAAATGCCCGGTCTTGGTCCAAAAATGTCCAAAAATCTGCAATAAACACTCATTAGACTTTGTGGTAAATTGACTATCCCCATTCACTCAATTGACATAAATATATTCAAAAACATGCACAAAACTATGGATAATGGTGGATTAAATGGAAATAATAGGCAAAATGAGCCCATATAGTTACCCATTTCTAGGGCTCATCAATGCATCGCATGCCCTGCAATATGCTTTAGAATCCTTATGCAGTGCCGACCACCACAACCTAGCGTGAAAAATATTCTATGCTGTTACTTTTCCTGCATAATGACCTCCCGCATATCCTCCATGGGCTTCAGCAAGGATACTATTTATTTTAAAGTCAAGCACATAGCGTTGAAATATTTCGTCTAATCCCATTTTATATAAATGGCTTGCAATTACAAAAAAGTTTGCCACGCGCGCCACCAATTCTTTCTTTTGTTGACTGGTGTATCCCTCTAGAGCCTGCCCTATGGTCAGAAAGTGGATAATGTCAACAAATTGATTATCTTCTATGCGCATCGTGAAGAGTTTCGCATCAGGAAGCCCTTCCTCCAAATTGGTAGGATCCTCTCCCATTTCAATGCACAACAGATGGTCTAGCCCTACATTCAACCTTCCTGGTTTCACAATCACCTCGAAATTATACTCCTGAAACAACAACAACCATTTGTATATTCCCCCTCCCAACACAAGCTTATTGACTAAATACTTCAATTCAAAATGGTCTGTGTACGTCTTGAAATTTCTACCTAGCAGGTAATTTTTGAACTTCTGGAGTGCATACACCATAGCCAACCCTTTGCACTCTGTCGTCGAGTAATTGTTTTCAGCCTTACACAACTTCCTCCTTGTAAATTCTATAGGGTGTTCTAGTTCTCCCTCGCCATCCTGTGTCAGCACTACTCCTAGTGCAATACATGAGGCATCTACATGCACATGGAACTCTGTCTTCCAATATGGGAAGACTAGGATCGACGTTGTGACCATATTCTCCTTTAGTACATCCAAGATACATCGACATTCTTCATCACAATAGAATGTAGTGTCCTTCCTTAGTAGCTTTTCCATAGATGTGGTAATCTGAGAATAACTTTTGAAGAAATTTTGATAATATCTAGTATGGCCTAGCGTAGCGCGCAACTGTTTAACACTCCTTGGGGCTTCCAAATTGATTATTACTGTGATCTTAGCATGTTCCACCATGAGTCTCTATTTGCATACCACATGACCCAAAAATATCCCAAAAGGGAAACAAAACAAAGCATTTCTTTAGGTTTAGAGAAATCTCATACCTTTGGCATGTATCCAACATTAAGTGCAGACTGTCTACATGGCGTTTAACTAGCCCAAACACTATCCAGTCATTGAAGTAGACTTCCAAGAACTTGTGAATGAACTCTTTGAATTCCGTGATGACCATGCACAAGAAGATCGCTGATGCATTCCTAAGTCCGCAAGGCATCACTATATACTGGAAACATCCCCATTATGTCGCGAAGGTGGTCTTACTCCTGTCTTCTGGCACGATCTTTATTTGATGGTATCAAAGAACTCATCAGCGAATGAATAGGCCTTCTGCCTACAAACATTATCCAATACTTCATCTGTGAACAGAGTTGGAAAAAGATCATGAATGCAAGCACCGCTAAGCTTCCTGAGATCTACACAAATCTTTATTTCATCCTTCTGCTTCTTTTCTTGGATGACCATTGGAATCACCTAATCATATTCCTCCAGTGGTTCAATAATACCTGCTGCAAGCATTTTGTCCAACTCCAAGCAGACATTTTCCTTGTATTTTGGATTAAGGCGATATGACCTCTTCTTAATACACTTCGCATCCAATTTCAAAGTTATTTTCATTACTCCCAAATCGCCTATGAAGCCTTTCAGGTCCGAAAATTTTGTGGGAAATAAATCCTAATATTCGCGGAGCAACTCAATGACTTTATTGATTGTAGCATCATCCTAGTAATCCCCAATATTTGAAAACTTTGATTCCGCTTCTGTACCAAGGTTTACCTACTTATTTTTTAGTGGCGTGGTGATCCTCATCCTCTCCTTTAGAAGTCATATTATAGCATTCGATCGCATGGTGCACCTGGGTGCTCCAATCTGGTTGAATCAATTCTAAGGGATCCCGTGGAATTATGAAGATTGCTGCCTTAACCTCCTACAACGCTTCATCAATACTTTCGAATTCGTATTCAAAGATGAATGTCTGCACAAACCCCTCTATTAAGACATCCCATTCCGTTGTTCCATGGCAAACCTCTATTTCCAAATACTAACTCATAGGGATGATGTCCAAAGTGTGATAGAAAATATGCACCCAATCTGGCTACGGCTCCATTCCATAAACCTTAGTCCACTTTGTCAAATGATCGCGAAAATAATTTCTCCCATCATACTTCTCAGTCAACCATACCTTGGGGTGACCAAATTGCATCCTCATCATCTTCCTATAGTCACTCCATTCTTCAAAACTATCTTTATGCGTACCCCACCAACCTGTAGGTATAGCGTGCAATGCCAAATCCAGCGCTTGGAAGTGATGCTTCTCAGGCACTTCTATTTCAAATGCATCCATAAATTTATCTACATTAGTTAGACCATCATAATAAGGAAAAATTCTTATGTTGGATGATACACAACGTAGTGATTGAGTCATCATATTACAATGCAGCGTAGATACTTCGTGCAACCTATTCTGCCAGTGTTCCAATTCTTCGTCTCAATATAATGTACAAGAGCTTTCGTGGTCCCATGAAATTCATGCATCAGCTGTTGAATTAACCCAATCTTGGTCCCACATTGTTATCTTATAGATTTGGTCCAAATCATCATTGATTTCCTCATAGTCGCGAACCGGTTCAGTATAGCATAGTCCTTCTGCAAGGTCCAATGGTACTACCACACAGAGCGTTTTCCTTTCAAACGACATTGTCTGCTTCTTCAAATTGATGACCCCATTCATGTCAATAGCCCAATCAGTTCCAAGGAGCACGAGATATGGATTTCTTTCATCAACAATCTCTATTACTTCAAAGTCACCCAACGTGCTCGCACCTTCTATATCTACAATTATCCCATGCAATCTCCCCATAGTGATAATATTATGTTGATTTTTCATTCTTAATTGAATCAGAGACCACTATAGCACAGGCCTCCCCATATTTTCCCAAGTCTATTTCGGAAAAACATTCACATCCAACCCGAGATCCAAAATAGCTTGATCCATCTTGTATTCTCCTATTTGTGCGGTGAGCCTCATCTCACATACTGTTCTCGTTTTATGTCTGCCAATCTTTTTGATGGCACGGTGCCCATTAGACACATTATCCCTACCAAAACATTTATTTATTAACTCTTGTAATCCTTTCACAACCCTGTTGTCATTTAGCAGTTTCATGCAAGTCTCCAAGAAAGTAGTAAGCGTGGAGGGGTCAACTTCTTCTGATAGTCTATCCTAACTTCCTGAGGTATAGGCTTCATCGATGTTTTTCTTTGCTTACATTAACGTTGCCTTCGCATGCTCCATATCAAACCCAACTTCTTTTTGTAGAGCCTTGTGGACCCATCCACCTTCTTTAGGCTATTTTTCCTTATTGTTACTAGTCATCATACCACTTCGCAACATGATATTAACATTGGGATCCTCTTCACGAGGTTCTGCCCTCATCATCTATAGGTTCTGGGTAGGTGTTAGGTCCCTATACTACTAGTGTAACCCCTTATTGTTATTAGTACAACCCCCTTATTATATTATTGTGCCCATGCAATCCCCATATTGTTATTATTGTGCCCCATAGAAGCCCAATATTGTTATTATTGTGCCCTTACATTATTATTGTTATGTCGACTTTGATTATATTATGACCCCTTAGACTCCTATATATAGAGAAGAGGCCTTGTCATCGAGAAGTAGGA